>OX608082.1:9543081-9590581 GCA_951509765.1 Sphenella marginata
AATATCACCTCTTACTTCAAAGCAGGCTTAACGAAAATTATCATGAAAAATCCATTTCCCTACTTTTCCCGCTTATTCCACGAATTTGCTATTAAAACATTATTTAGAAAATATAATAAATATGAGACAATTTCAAACCCACTCAGCATGTCCCCAAAACATTTCACATTAAATGAAAATAAAAATACTTAAATACATTCATTTGTATGCGAAAAGTTTTTCATTTTAGCTTTTAAATGCGATTTTCATTTAACTCGCGGATTTGCACAGACAATTTTATGTTGGCGGGATTTGTCTGTGCTTGGCTTTTAGTATTTTAATATTTTTGTATTGCTTTTTGTGTAATTAAATGGAAATATACATACACATTTATGTACTATGTGGTGCATGTCATGTTTTCAATTGTTCCGCAATCTCAACAAAATGTTAGCGAAATTTGTTATTTTTAACCGTAATGACATGCGAATAGCGGTCAGCGCAGAGATATGTTGCGTGGCAAGTGCGGACGTTGTGTTGTATTTGTACAGCTTTAGGGCAACACAATTATTTAATTGTGGCATATTTATGTTTTCACAGTAAATATTTAATTAAATTAACTATGAGCGATGAAGTGAACGAGTTTTGTATTATGGGAGTTGGTTTTAAAATGTTGGTGGATTTTCTTTACAGAATTTGGTATTTGGCTGAGAGGGAATAATCAGCTTAAAGTATCACCTACCAGAAATGAAGTGATAATAGTAAAATAGTAAGATAAAATAAAATAAAATAAAATAAAATAAAATCAAACAAAATAAAATAAAATAAAATAAAATAAAATAAAATAAAATAAAATAAAATAAAATAAAATAAAATAAAATAAAATAAAATAAAATAAAATAAAATAAAATAAAATAAAATAAAATGAAATAAAAAAAAATAAAATAAAATAAAATAAAATAAAATAAAATGAAAAAAAAAAAAAAATAAAATAAAATAAAATAAAATAAAATAAAATAAACTAAAATAAAATAAAATAAATAAAATAAAATAAAATAAAATAAAATAAAATAAAATAAAATAGAACCAAAAAAAAAAAATAGAACCAAAAAAAAAACTTAATAAAATTTTTAAATAAAAATAAATTAAAAAATTAGATTAATAAAATATGTAGAAAGAAATAATAATAAAATAAAACAAAACAAAAAAAAAAAAAATTATATGTTAAAAAAAATAAAATAAAAAATAACTATAAAATAGAACAAAATAATAAAAAAAAGTATAAAAACAAAAATATATTTAAACAAAAATATATTTAAAGAACTAAATAAAAAATACTTATAAAATAGAAAAAGTAATAATTAAATGGAACAAAATAATAATAAAATAAAAAAAACATAAAACTAAAAACAAATTAAAAATATAAAAAACATATTAAAAAAATTAAATATAAAATAGAACAAAATAATAAAAAAAAATATAAAAAAAATTAAATAAATAAAAATTATAAAATAGAAAAAAAAAATAATAATAAAATAAAACAAAATAAACAAAATAAAAAAATAAAAATATATTAAAATAATAATAATGAAAAAGAACAGAATGATAATAAAATAAAGCAAACTAAAAAAAAATGAAATTTAAAAAAATATTAAATAAATAATAAAAAAAATACAACGATAAAATAAAAGAAATAAAAACAATAAAAAATAAAAAGAAAAGAAACAAAAAAATCTTTATTAATAACAGCTTTTCGTACTATAATAAATACAGCCAGATACAAAAGTTAAAACTGAAATTATTCTACCCGCTTTGTTGTTGGACTTCAAACGCTGCACAAAATTTTGTAATATCAATAACACAAAAACAATGAAATGAAAATCTCGCGATATAAAAAGCAAAATAATTGGGTTAAACAATCCAATACAATTTTAATGACTCAAGCAATAATGAAGTTTTCAACAATTTTAATATTCTGTCATAATTTCACAAAACTAGACAGCAATGTGCTTTCCATTAATGACCGCCTCAGCGAGTAAAGTATAAACAAACATTTTTCTTAAAATTACAATTCATTTCATGACATGCTTGCGCTCAATAAAAACCAGTACGAGTATAATCACAAATATTAAACATTTCCCCAACATTCCATAGTTGTATGTGATTAAAGGAAATCGCTGACAATTTCGACTACATTTTCTTCTAACGCAGGGAGTGTGCAGCACACACATACACACACACAGACACATTAATAGTAAAGCAATTCGAATAGTAAATGCAGTCAATTAAAGTTCATGTTGCGACTACAACAATGTTAATTGCAGTCATTAACTCATTTAAACGTCAAACATAGTGGAGATTTTTGTACAAAATGACTTTATTAACCTGACAACAAGTCACAACCAATAAAAACCAATAAAATTACCAAATTAACGGATAAAGAAAAAAGAAAAAAAAGAAAACAAAAAATATTAATGAAAAGTCAAAAAGTAACCATAATCGCATATGCATTCATAGTAAATAGCGAAATTGTCAGCAATGATATGGCAGGTAGTAGTAGCTACGCGTACAACAACAACTCGACTGCTGGTGTAAGTTTATTATGCCAAGCTAATTGTAAATATGTGCGCGAGCTATCCAACTTGCCACAAATGAAAAGCGGATAATTCGTGATTGTGGTGACACATGTATGTGTATGTGTGTGTGTGTGTAAGAGGCATCAGGTATTTGCGAGTGGCAACGCGACAATGCAGCACCTGGTGCAACAGCGTTTGTAGCTGTGCGCTTCGACTAACTGTGAAATTGCGCATTAAACATTTGCTTGCAACTCGTTAATAACTCAATTAAATTTCTTGCCAATTTCCATCGGGCAAAAATAAAAATAAAGAAAACAAATAATCACATAAAACAACAAACAAATGGCAAAGCGCGCCATTGGCAAATGAAATGTCACATGCAACTGGCGCATAAGGACAAACTGCACTTACTGACAGTGTTGCCACTCTGACAAATTTTCAACTATCAAAAATGTTGTCAATTCAGTTTTCAAGATAACGAAATTTGTTTTATCATTTATATTATTAAAAATTGATTTTACTGCATTTTGAAACTTGCAATCTCAACATAACCTTAAAAAAGTCACTTAAAAAATTAAAATAATTTGCGAATACCCGAAGGAATTTTAAGTATCTAATGTTAGAGATCACTAAATTTTAGTTTTTCGCTGTGAGAATGAGTGCAATAATATCTAATAAAGTTTCTTCTGAAAGGGTATTGTATTCGGTAGGAGGGAGAAAAAAGAAAGCATTTTTAACCTAAAAAAAGTAAAATTTTATAAAAAAGTGCGGAATTTTTTTTTCGTTATGAAATTCTAAAAAAAAAAATTTCGAAGTTTTGTAAATGTTTTAGTTTGGGGTTATGTTTCTGGAATTTTTTTTTGAATAGTTTAAAATTTTTAAAATATTGTTGCCTACCAACACCTTCAGCAGTCCTTACAAATTTTAAAGCAAGAAAAATGGAACTACTAATTTTGTTTCGTGGTTTTAGTTTACCCGAACAAGGATTGTTAATTCAATAAAATTTAAAATGTGAGAAAAAATAATGCGAAATACCTCAACTTATCTCACCTCCAAAAAAAAAAAAAAAAAAAAATTTTAATAATTTAAGGACACGCTAATGTATGCCTCTACTAGTGCACTTAAGAAGCTCTGTTAGATTTCCCAGCACTTTGCGCGAGCTCTGCACACTATTCAAGCGTTAAAATGGCACTTTGTCACGTTGCAAAGAAGGCTCAAAATTGAAAGTGTTGCTGTGAAGTGCACTCTACCTACAACAAATCTGCAAGAAATAACAGTCAAATGACAACAAGCCAACTACGGAAGAGCAAACGCAAACTGTGAAATAGTCTATGACTGACTAGTCGTTGGTTTAGTGAGCGCATACGACGGTAGATAAACATAAAAATTGATTGTCACATTTAGTTACGCAGGCGCAGCCAATACAACTCCGGACGCGACAAGCAAACCGACCGGTCATTGAGACACTGAATGAGCCAAGTTGTGACTTTATGTTCAAACCTGTTCGCTATTGTTTGTTGTTGTTGTTGTCATATGGTTATTGCAGTCGCAGTTGATTCTGTAATTTTGCGCACAATTTGCATAAAGCGACAGACGCAAACTGCCGCTGCTGCTGCTGTCGTCACACCCTTTTAAACACGCTTTAACTTCCGCAACGCTGTACCATCATCCCAGCATTTGTGCAAGCTTGCAACCCAGCCTTCCTCCCCTCCGACTGCCATCCGTATGAGTAGCGTTGTAGCATTAAATTGCATTTGCCGCTGATAAAAACAGAAAATAAATGATAAATAAAATTTATTTGGTCTTGCCATGTCTGGGCGCCTGTCTCTTCGAAGGTGCTAAAGGGCGCATTAAATGACGCCTGGCAGCAGCGTTCATTTCGTTGACGTCTCATCTCCTCAACTTGGCGGTTTAATTATAAGCAGCCCGTTGGCGTTACGCTTGCGCCATTGCTTATCGCTACGCTTTCGTGCTTAATTAAATTTCCGCTCAAAAATGACTTAATATAAGCGATAATAATGTAATAATAATAATGGAAATAATAATGAATGCAGGACGAAGTGTTTTAATTTTAAGTAAGATAATGTTATTGTAGTTGTTGTGCAATTTATTTCGGGATTTATGAGTTAAAGTGTGGAATGAGCGAGGCTTAAGAGATAAAGAGTGCAAAGGATTGTTTTGTATTTAATGTGTAAAGGGAAGGTGAGTGCTTTAATAAACTACCACACAAGCATCCATGGTGAATAAAAAGGTAAACAAAGTATAGCGACAGTGAGCGCGCGCAACATGATTTCATTCAGGCGGCATTGCTTGTGCGTAGCTTGTAATTCGCAAATGGTTTATTTTAACCTATGCATAAGACGCTACTTAGCTTTCAATAATTATCGGTAGTGTGGCTCTGGTAAGCGAGACGGCATGTCCCATAACATATTATGAGAAGCTTCTACTCTTTCTCTGCACAACTTCCCACTTTCGGTAATTTTTTTAGCTGCCTCTAGGGGACTTGAAGTATTGAGCTTTCCAGGACCACTTGTGAGTCTTATGTCACTACCAACTATATCTCCACCGCTGGAGTTTAGCAGTCTCTCAACACAGTCAGTCATTACCCCTGGTTATATTTTCAGCTACCCTTTAGGCCCTTACTTGTTGAGCAGACTGAGGCCCGAAGAGTTCAATATAACTAAATTGCCTTAGAAATTTCAAGCGCATTCCACCTTGGTGGTATTTGAAGCGTACAGTGCCTCATAACATAAAGAAAAATTTGGAGACGATTATAGCCAGAGATTTAAGTCATCTTACACATGGATTATCTATCAATTTGCAGTTAACTACCATCTTTGATATCACTAGACCTATGTAATAGGAGCTATGTCGACAGTGTCGTAGGAAGATCTTTCGTGATTTCAAATGTGTTCACTTCAACACAAAATAACATTTGTAAGCGATCATACGAAAACACGTTGATACGATTCCACAGAATAAATTGACATTGTTGTCGAAATTGATGTATCATTGACATGCAACAAAAACAACAACAACGATTTCTGAAATATGATAACAATGCAATAATCCCTTGAGTATTGGCCTACTTTACCACCAACAGAACGCTCAAATGACCAGCCAATCAACCAACAACGAACCAACATTAATTGCAACTATCACTTACCAAACAAAAAAAAAAGCAACAACAACATAAAAACACTTAAACAAAACCAAAAATGCGCACAAAAACGAACTAAACATTTAAATGCGCTAATGACGCCACAAATTGACCACTAATTATTACAACTTAAATGCAGTAAGAAATGAAATTTCGTTGAACAAAGACAACAAAACTATAACAAAAAAAAAAAAAAATCAAAGAAATGGCAAAAGACAATGGCGGAAAGTAGCTTTTATTCGCGCTTAAACAAAAACAACAAACAAAAGATTGCACAAATTGGGTTATCAGAAGCGTTGAAATGCCGCTCAGCCATGCCATGTTGAGAACAGAGTTGTGGCAAAGCAACAACACCACAACAACAGCAAGTAGGATAAGTCTAAGTAAGGGTGGAGCATATATTATATAACTAGTTGCGTGATATTGTGCTTGAAGGTAAATTTTTTTGCTCAAGTTAGTGAATTAGAAGTATATGTATATGTAAAGATTAACAAAAAAGGCGAAGCCACGGCCCTTCCCCTGTATATATACATTTTTTTTTTAGTTATAGATGGTATTCTACAATATATCTACTGACGTGAAACTTTATCGTTATATACAGTGCAAATGTTGAGAACTTTATTACTTTTAAACCTTTAAGTAAAACTTCTGTAAAAAGTGGGCGTGGTCTCTAACAGATATTAAAAATATGCTGGCAGAACGTTAATTGAAAGCAAAAGAATATATGTAAGCGTTCTTTATTTGGAATTTGTATTTCGAAGGCACTTTGAGTTTTAGTATAGAAAATATCAAATATAATAACCTAAATAAAAGCATTACGTACAGCAGTGACCTAAAAATGCACACTATGTTTTAAGATAGCCTGCCCACAGTATAACAGTGAGGTAAGTATTCAATTCTGTGAAGTAGTTATTTACTGATGAGCGTACAAACATAAATATTACCAGATATGTATGTAGAAATGAAAACATGTTCCTATTATTTCTATTGCACCAATAAAGTTATAATTAATGCATTTTCATATAATCTCTACCACGTACACATATCGACCTTTAACAATTTCATTACATGCATTTAATTATTGTAAGCCAATTTTTATTGCCACCACTATATATTGCGTGAATAAGATATTTTGGCATCATGAAATGGATCACATACTATAAGTTGAACATCTAGCAATATGTTGTCGGAAATTTCATTTGATTCTGAGAAGCGGTTTTTGAGTGATGCGCGAACAAATACATAGACAGACATACAAAAATTTTCAAAATACTGGTTTTGGCTTGTATTACGCTAAAAAATCCCACACATCCTTTTTTATTAAATATCTATAATCTTGAGACATCAACCTGTTGAAATTTTTGCATATGCATAGATTCAAATAAGGGAGGTGCCACGCCCACTTTTTTGAAATTTACATATATTTGGGACCTCAAGTTCAATTAACAGGCTCAGTTTGAGTGGTTTGTCAAGCTTAGTTGATGGATTATCATTCGTTTTGTTGTTTTTTGGAAATGAAGCTGTGGAAAAAAATCCTTGTCTGCTAAGCGCAACTGGTTATAAAATCCAGCACAGAAAAAGTGCTGATGCAAGCAAAGAAAGGCCAACGTAAATGACTTTTTGTTTGGCAATATTCTGAATTGCTTGCAGCGCGCTTTAGCTTCATTAAATTGTCTTTATTTGTGAAAAAATGCTGAAATTGTTAGTTGGTAATAAAGAAAGCAACAACAACAAATCGAACAAAAAAAAAAAATCCACTAAAAACCGAAAAAGGTAGATGGAAAAAAATAGAAAAAGAAGTGGTCCAACAACACAAATCGGCATGCACGAGCAACGAGAAATGGAGTCATCTGCAGCAACAACAAATCAGACAACAACAATAACAAAGCAATGCTGCAAATGCATCCAAAAAACATTGCATACGACCGCTATCAGTGTCATTTATTAGCGTTTTTGCTGGCGCATTATCACGCGCTTCGCTCTCTTCGCACACCACCACCACCGCGCGCATGCGTCTGTCACTTTTGTTTGTATGTATGTATGTCACCATAATCTGTCAACGCACATGTGCAACAATTGTTGCTCTGTTGGCCACCTCTACACTATTGCGGTTGCTTGTTGGTTGCTTTCTTCTGTAATTTTCTCATGCGGCGCTCGACTTTTGTTGCTTATTGGCGCCCTTTTGGGGGGTCCCGCATACTTTTCGAAATTCCTTTACGGCGCGCGCAACTGCAATGACATTTTTGTCAACGAATTTTTTCTCCCCCTCCCCTCGTCAGCTTCACATAACTTTTCACATCGCATATGGACGCGCAACTGTTTTACTTGCTTGTCTGCTTGCATTTCGCGCGCTCATTAAAAAAAGAAAAAAATTAAGAAATAAAAAAAAAAAAAAAAAAAAAATTTCGCTTGCGCACATAAATTACATTCATTTACTGCTGCTGCCATCATTTATTTCCTGTGCAGCGTCGTTGACACATTGATTTTTTTTTTTTGGTTTTTCTATATAAATTTCATTTCATTTCAATTCATTTGTGACTTTTTGTTGTTGTTGTTTTTTTTTTTTAAATTTATTATCTTTACTGTTTGCCACTCACGTACTTGTATTTATTGCTTGCGCTCATTTGATTATCGCCAAAAACGCATTCGTCTGCGCTTGTGTTTAAGTGCGCATGCGCAGCCGCCATCGACGCTCATTTTCATCGATTTACGCGCATTGTTGTTGTTCGTTTTTTATCTTTGCCGCTGCATGCAGCATCCGAGAGTGACATTTGCAGCTGACAGCACACAACGCAACAATGGCAAGTTGGCCAGTCGCATCTGCTGCTGCTGTTTGTTGTTGTGTTTTTTGGGGGTAATTTGTCATTGCTGTTGTTTGTTGTTGTTGTTGTTGCTGCGTACATGTGTCGTGCGTCTGTAGCATCCACCATGTATTGTCAGCAAATTGCTCATGCGCAACCATTAAACACACACACACACACGCATCCACTTTCATTGTATTCCACACGACAATTTTTGTTTGCCCTTTGTGTGCGCTGCCGGGTCACCACGTTCAAATTAACAAATTTCGGCAACATGTTGCAGCGCTTCCACTTACAAATTTCAACATTTTTTCCCCCAAATTCAGTTACAAATTTGCTGTTCTTTGTTGGCTGAAAAAAAAAACAAAAAAATGCCACCAACACAGCAGCACGTAGCTGAGTTTTGACCTGTACTGTAGGCATACAAACAAAAGTAACAACAACAAAATTAAATGGTTTCAAAAATTTCTGAAATTTTAAAGGTAAATTAAATGTTCAGATTGGAATATGTGACAGTGGCGCCAGTTAATCATTCCGTTAGGTATTTTAAATATTGGCCGTATTTCACAAGCAAATCTGGCGAAGAAAGTCACATTCTGTATTATGGTAAGCTGTATCTGATTTTGTCACACACACACATACAAGAGCGAAAGCTTTTTCGACGGCTGAGTGAATCACTCCATTTGAAAATATTTTTTAAAAATCCTTTATTTTAAAATTTCTGTGAGCAACATAATCAGAATTAGTATTCTGCTGATATAGAATCTGGAAGCAATATACTTGTGTGCTTTCCTCAAATGCTGGAAACCCCCGCCTCGGTCATTCAGTAACAGACTAAAGTTTGCGCCAAATTTTATTTAGAAACAAAATAGCTGCGATTGGCCACCTTTGAAACTGAAAACCCTAATTTTAAAGAACGAGCTCTCGGAGGTGTCGGGGCTAGTCACATATCTTGAGAAATTAAAATTTCCTTAAATCAACCGTGAGCCAGAAGAAACTCCCTCCACTTCAAAGGGTAGAATTTGTGACTTAAGTTCGCTCTAATTTGACGCAGATTCAACTTATTATTGTCTTATGAACGATCTTCTCGCTTTATAGGAAGGGATGCCTAATACGAGTTTTCTTAGTCTTTAGTTCTTTATATAATCCTTAGGTCGGAGATATATGGGACGTAGAAGAAGTATAATTGGCACCGAACCACCTAAGCCATTTCTGCGGAATTAAAAAAGCTTGAAATTTATATATATTTAGGGATACCTGGCACTTCTAAGCACCAACAAGGGAGCACACGTCTGTCTTCACTTGACCTTATCAACCCAGCGCTGGCTTCTCCCTTGCTGTACTATCATCAGTGGGCGAGCTACTTTCAACAGAAATGCTTTCTGAGCTCTGCAGTTTTCATTCATTAACAGAAACTTGCCCAATAAGCTCCGCGAATACTGAATAATGAGTGCACTACTGCGAGTTTTTTAAAGTGCCAAGTGAACTGTTTGTATGCTTTTAATCGTTATGTAATACATCGCATTTTTTTTTTTTTTTTTAATTTCATTTCCTACCAAAGCAATTCCAATTTGATAGCGAACAATTTCTGTACAAAAACTTCAAATATAATTGAAATGGTACTACACAGTACACAAGAGAACATGCACAAAGAAGTAATTTTACTTTGCATTATGCGAGTACGAACATATGTTCGTGTATGTATGTATGTATGTATGTTTGTAAGTATATAGCATAACAGACACAATGCACTCAACATTCATAATTAAGTTATTAACCTGAATAAAACATAATTGCACATCTACTTATAATGAATCAATGGGTACTCATACAAAACTACATGGTACCTACATATGTATGTATGTATATATGTATGTAAAAGAGTGTGTATGTATGTATAAAAGTAAATTTGTTTATTCTACAAAAGCGTATTTGGTACATACATACAAACACTGCTACATATTTGATTATGAAGCACGACCAAATTGTATGATACGGCAGCACGATATTAATATGGATGTATGTGTGTGTGTGTGTTCAGGTGCAGAGGCATACATATAGGCGTATAAAATCTCATTTCCCTATTGTTTATGTGTAAAGTCTCTCGAGTATCGTACTCGGTATGCATTTATAAAAACGAACAAACACACTCACACATAGGCAATGGCTATGCATTATATCACTGCACGGGGAGTTCAGCGATTAGTATTTTTGGCAGAGAACTAGTTCTAAAGTGGTTAAATAAGAACTAGTTTAGTAGCTACTAGATACCAACGAAATGGTGTAGAGCTGAACCTTTTCCAAGTGACTGCAGAAATTATAAAATATAATTCAGAAATCATAAAATGTAATTCAGAATAATCAAATGTATTTCAGATTACGTAATATTAATTTCAGAATAATCAATTGTACTTCGGAAATCATGAAATGTAATTCACAATAATCAATTGTACTTCAGAAGTCATAAAATGTAATTCAGAATAAATAATTGTATTTCAGATATAGTAAATCAATTTCAGAATAATCAATTGTATTTCAGAAGTCATAAAATGTAATTCAGAACAATTAATTGTACTTCAGAAATAAGAATGTCAACGTACTAGTAGTGCCACCGAATAGATAACAAGCGCTCCAGTTCAAAATTAGAATTTTTTCGCTACAGGGTTGTATTTGCATACGCTTTAGTATGAGAAAATAACAGTTTATGTGAGGTCCGTTTGTAAGTTTCTGTACCCTTCTAGACTACTGAACAGCAAAATAACTTTATTTCAATTTTGTAAGCGATTCTAATGTCTAATTAGACTAATTAAGTGGCGCATTGTAAATACAACATACGGGCTTATAACGAAGTCGAGTGTAATTTGTTTAATAGTTGGTCATAGCAAATGAGTTGGCAAAATTAATGAGAATATTACTAGGTATATATGTATGTATGTATGTTTGTGTGTGTGTCTAGATTTGCCTGCAATACAAATAAAAATACAACAAAAAAATATGTATTAATATCGAGCACTTCGGTGAGAAGGTATTGGCTAGTACTACCGCAGCGAGAAATAGAAAATATTGGGCTGTGGGTTGTGGTATGACGCGCTTGGTTGAGCCGACGCAGGCAGCTAAGTCGCACAGTGTGTGATTTTGGGAAATCAATATAAAGAGGGGCAATATTTAGCTCACCATAGATTGCACAGATGCTTTTGTACTTAACCTACGCTGCACTCTGCTTCATCGATAGCATTTTTGCTCACAGCTCACATTTTATTTACTTACCTAAAAAGAAAAAAAAAAATGAGATAAATAAAATTAAAATGGTGACATTAATTATTTAAAAAATATGAAAAAAAAAGATTACTTTTACATAAAATTTTTTTAAATTTAATTCAAATTTAAATAAGGTAGGCAGGTACGATATGCTAGCCACGCCCACTTTTTATGCATCGATTATTTTGTAAAATACCAAGAAAGTGTAAGCACTCGGTAGATAATGACCGAATGCAAAATGTACGAAATTGGCTAACAACCACGCCTACTTTTATATAAAAGATTTTTTAAAAGAACTAGAGATGAATATAATTAGTAATACCTTTGGAATAAAATAAATTTCTTATTCTCTTCCAGATGCTATTTGTATGAAAAATACGAAACCTAAAAAAATTGCAAATGGGCGTGGTCTTACCCCTTTTTGATGGAACCTGTGCTAATATTTCGGTTGCCATAACTCGCAGAGAAGTTGAGATATCATAAATTGCACATATTTTATGTATTAAGGAAAACTTTTTTGGTGAACATAAACAAAATCTATTAATGACCACCCCCACTTTTAATAATAAAAAAAAAAAATGCCTCGAAACATTTCGAAAGGAACGTATCTGTGCCCTAAAGAGTTGCAAGATTAAAATTCTGGAAATATAAAAATAAAATTTCAACGCGTTAAAGTAAATTTTCAATGGGCGTTTTTTTTATATATTTTTCTAATTTTTTTTTCTCAAAAGTAACCACTGTGCAGCTCCCAGACAGGCGCTTAGACAGGAAGTAAATGAACCAGGAATACAGTTATTAGGCTTTAAACATACACACACACACACACATACAATATCTATTATTTAGTGCTTTCGCTCTTCACCACGCTATATAATTTCTCGTCCACATTTTCACCCGCATAATAAACCAAAACTCTGGCGCTCACTTTCTTTCTTCATTCGCGCGCAACGCCATTTGAATGTCATTTGAATGCGTTTTTATTGTTGTAGGTTTTCTATTGCATTTCAAATGCCGTTGGCAATTATAATTTGTTGTTTTTTTTTGTTTTTTAGAATTTGTACTTTAGTTGTTTTTCATATAAATGTAAATATGTATGTATGTATGTAATTATAAATGCAATTGAGGCAACCGCACATTTGCCAGTGTGCCGGAATGGTAGTAAATTTATTGTGAGGGTTGTGTTAGAAATCCGTAGCTGCAGGAAAGAAAAGCCGTATTGAAATAACAAAGCCACGCTGAAAGGTGCTACAAGTTGCAACTCAATTGTGTGGTGCTGCCGGTTGTAGGTTTGTATAATGGTGGAATAAGCAAACCAGATTATTATGAGCGCTCGGTTTTGAGTTGAGCACAGAGCGGATACAGGTGCATATCCACTCGGTCAACCGCTAATGATGGTGTTATGCGTGGTTTGTTTAAACGTTCTATGGCAGGTGGTATTAGGGTGTATCGGAAATTTAATATTTATGGAAAGAGAGTGCTTCAAAATTTTGTTGATTTGAAGAATTTGTGAGACTTGTGTTGAGCTTTGTTCAGTTTTTATTTTTTTATTTGTTTAATTTGCCATAGAAATATTCTTTCAAAGGTTTCGAGAGAGTGCTGCTGATTTGGCGTTTTTTGGCGTATTAAAGGTTAAGGAAGGTCACTTGCAAAAGCACTTTTTTAATCCACGAACTTTTGACAAAATTTCTTTCAATAATACGCACCACCCTAATGTCAACTTTATGCACGGTCTTTGAATAACATTTTGTTACGTCCACATACTTACATTTATGGCAATAACATAATTAAATACAAATTACACGCATGTGGCAAACTACGATTTACCCACCCACCTGCTGTGTCGCACATTAGACACTCGCTTAGTTCGGTTGCACTGGAGCAAATTAAAGTTTAGACATTTTGAAAAATTTTACGACTTTAAACATAATGACTTTATTAGTTTTATTGTATTTATGCTCCTCAAAGTTTTGTTTCAATAAAGCGTTTTCACATAACGAAAGTGTTCTTTTGTGAATCCGAGATTACCCACACTTGCCCAAAATTGTAATTTTTTTGTTCTTTTCTACCAAAAAAATTAAAATATCCGACTCTTCGGAATATTAGTACCGGGTGGGTACCGGATACCTTTTGCTATAAAAACGTGTTTTTTTCATATAATCTTTATGTTTCTTTGGAACACCCAGATCACCCGCTTTAACCCGAAACAGTAAACTTTTTCACATAGAAACAAACTCTTTTGGCGACTGCTAGGAGTCACCGATAGTAAAAAGGGCCCTTCTTAAATTTTTTGAGAATACTCATGTTTAAGCTAAAAAGCAATGAGACATCTTCCGTTCGGACAAAAGCTTCGTCTTTACTTTGGGCTATACTCGATTATTAACTGAAATGAAAAAACTGCCGAAGCCTAAGTCAAGTTATTAAGTCTATGCCTAGGCAGCCCCGCAAATATATTTATATTCCACTTAATACAACTTCATTTCCTTGATGTTTTTACGATAAAAAAAAAAAAAACCATAAAAACAGGGAGCAAAATAACAAACATTCCAAATATTTTAATTATAAATGTTAATATGTTATGTTTGTTAGACCAATTTTTCAACTTTCACGCTTTTATCGTTAATCATAAATCTAGATCTAAATAACAATAAAAAATGAAAGAGTTAAAGCGAGTTGCTTTCCCACATTAAAATAGACATAAACGTTGATTTATGATGAAAAACAATTTGTGCGGCTACACCAACAAAACAAAAACAAAAACAAAAACAAAAACATATCAAAACGTTGAAATGATAGAAAAAGCACACCTTACTTACCCATTTGTATTTGAAAACCATAAAAAAGGGTGGTCAGCCAGCTATTATGGGTGTCATGGCCATACCTGCGATCCAACGACCAGCGACTAGCGACTTAATAAATTCATTCAACTTGTGAGCGGTGGTGTGGCAAATGGGCGGTTGCATTACGTAACATTTGCATAAACATTTTTGAGAAAATATAAGCATTTAATATACAAGTGTGTTTGCTTAGCTAACCATATAACAGCTAAATTAATTACTTAATAACAATAGAAAAATTAGAATTAAAATTGGGGAAATGTGCAAGAGCGCACATAAATTAAATTTTTTGTATGAAAATGTTGGCCACAAAAAAAATTTCAGTACATGTAGTTAAAAGTAGAGACTTGAATTTACAAGTATGCTGTGTTTAGTATATACCTACCAGGGGTAAAAAGTGTAAAAAGAAGTGTATCGAGTGTCGCATTGGCTGAGCAAGACCACCCTATATGTTTTTTTTTAATTTTGGTGAAGACCGCTGAGTCGTATTTCAATTTAATTCCTAGGTAGGGTGTTCCTGAACCAAATTCTGAGCGTGTTTGAAACAAATTTTTTAAAAATCTTCCACTTAGCCATCGATATGATGTGATGATGATGCGATATGAGAATGTGATCTTATGATGTGGCTAAAGTGGAATATCTTGAGCACCTTTCTAATCCAAGAAGTAAATAAACTCAAGATGATGTAAGTGGATGTGATGCTGATGGGATGTAATGATGTGATCTAATGACGTGATCTAATGATGTGATGTAATATGTTATGTGGTTGAAGGGGAATATCGCGCCATTCGCTAAGTGTCAGGATTTCCCTTTTCTATATTCTATCCGTTCTTCACCAAATTTTGAACCCAAGCAGCAATCTAACTCAAGATGTAATGATGTGATATGATACCATATCAGGGTTTTCAAGAGAAAAAATGAAGTTGAGAATGAAATCAAGGGGTGATAGTTTTAGTAAAACGGTATCATTTACACAGTGCTACAGTGATTTTTTGCTTTTAAAACGACCTAGTAGAGGTTGTTCACCGGGTCGAATAATACACGAAACCACGTTCAAAAAATTCCCAACACCCGCAAAATCTTTTTTTTAGGGTCAAAAACCACTTTTTCAGTTTTTTTGGATTAAAAAACACATTCTCAATCGATTTAAAAATTTTCAACATATTTTTATAAATATTATTTGGGTTCAGATTAGAGCACCTATTTGGCTGTTAGTAGCTAGTATTGGCTATCAAATAATACTATTCAATTTAAAATATCCTGTGACACTGAGCTGTAGCTTCAACCTACGACAGAACTTTGAATTCTAGAGGCCTCAAATCATGGGTAGGAAAAGTTTAAATTCCGCCTAATTTTTGTTATTGGAACTGCCTTCAGAACTATGCTCACTAGATTAGATGCCTGTACTAAATTAGAAAAATGGTTTAGGCGATCTCATTAGATAGGTATCTCTTATACTAAAAGAAATATATCTAAACAACATCGTATGAGCTAAATAAGTTGCTTAACCCTCGCTAGTCCCTGGGCTCAAATAAATGCGTGACACTCAACCAAAACCTCATAAAATTCAAAAGCAAAAAATATGTTGTCATCAACACAAAATGAGGGTTGTTCCATCTCCTACATTTGACAGCTCATAAAAAAAAACGTCTTTTCACGCACTCAAACGAATAAAAAACAACACGCCGACTAAGTAGAAGCAGCGTAACAAAAGAAAAACATTTTTCCATTTGAATATGAAATTAAAACAAGCATAAGTAATGACTAATAAAAAACGAGAGTCAAGCCCCGTCGTAATACAATAAATCGGTCATAATAATAAATAATACTAAACAATGGTATTAATAATAATAATAACAATAATAACAACAACTAAATGCAGCATGAACACGCTAACGCATTAGAGACGCAGCTACGACAAACTCACACAGACAACCATTAAGCATTACAAGCTGATAACAATCTAATGCTAATACAACAAAAAAGAAAGAAAAAAAATTTGTTTCCGTGTTGTTGTTGTTTTTGTTGCTGTTGCTGTTTTTTTTGTGGAAGAAAAAAATGTTTGCATTAATTAAAATTAAGGTTGGCACCCTGCTGGGTGCTATGTCAAGAAAATTTTCAATTTTGTTTCATTTTAATAGAATTTTCTAAACTCTCGAAAAATTCAATTAACGCGTATGTTAATTGAGTGGGCGAGAGCGTTTGGATGAATGTTTGTACGAAATGCGAGTATGCAAATTGCATTATGTATATTTGTGCTATGTACAGGCATTAGGGGGTATCTGAAAAGGGAAAACTTTGCAGTTTTATATGAAGTAATTTTGCAAAACATCAAGGAAGGTCATTTTATCTCACATGGAGGAGAACGCTATAAAGTTATTTGGAACGGAGTACCTCCTGAGCCGAAGCTCTGATGTAGCATTGATAAAGTCCAATCAGTTTGTCTACGATAAAATGCTTTTGAGGAGACTGATTCTTCACTAGTCGGTGCGATTTGCGAGATGCTGGCCTAGTGATTATTTTCTCTAACTAGCCGTCTCTTTTTCTCGGCATACTCCTCAGTCTACTCGTTATTAATTTTGTCTCAATAGAGACACTATAGCGTGTTCACAAGAATAATTTGTATGAGTTGGTACTTTGCAAACTTTTTTTTTGTTCTTTTTCGATTAGCTCTAATGTGTGTTTGTATGTAATACAAATGTTGTGCTTGAGAGCACTCTGTAATGGGAGTCAAAAATATATGAGATGCCATTTGTCAAAAAAGTTCAACAGGCAGATAATAAGGCTAACAAAAAGAAATAATAACAAACAAAAACAACAACAACAACAATAAACAAATAAATGAATTTGTTTTTAGAAATTGTTTTCCCTATGGAAATGTCGTAATTTAAATGGAAATGGTTTCCAAATTAGATTTTCTTGCTTAGCATCATTTCACGACGTGGGTCGTAGGTCATATATTTTTAACTAGAAAATTCTTGCATTATCACTAAAGCAATAATGTCTTTGACGTACACGCAATGAGACGCACTTTATGCCAATTTGTGGAATTGATTTGCCTTCCCAGAAGCTTTCGTAATCTGCAGTTGTATACACTTTTTTGCAGAAGGCAGTAGCGAAACTTGATTCAAATTTTGTAATTTCTATGGAAAATCCTTCAAAGTGTTTATGTGTGAGGTATTTGAGGGCAACTTGCGTGAGGCGTGACTGTGATTGAGTTTCTCTGTAGCTAATGAAAGGTTAGATTACAGATTTAGTGTAGGTCTGGGAGTGATGAAGTATTGTTGTCGTTGTTGCTGCTGCTATTTTATAAGAGCGTTCTCAAGCAAAAGCATATCCAGGACGAGGCCAGTTTGTTAATGCTTTTTAAGGGAGGACTTCGGATGGTGTTGTTGTTAACAGTACTTCATCCTGCCTAATGGGCACGATCATTCTAAAAGCTGTCATCATGCTAGAGGACCTCGGTAGTAAGGTGTATCTAGAAATGAAAAGTTCGCTCATTGAGTATGGCAGCACCTTTACAGATTTTATGGCATTTATAGAAAGGCTTCTAGACGGCGCCTAGGCGAGGTATAGATTGTCCTGGATTATTTTCCAACCGACGAGCAATTTAGCAATGAGAAGTTGGGCTCCACTCCAGAACTTAAGTGAGCTCTATATAACGATTAAAAAATCTTCATTATTGTTCCTTCAAGAATTTACTACGATAGTATAGCTTTATTCATCCAGACGACCCCTCGGTCAAATTTTTATCAGCCATCATCTCAACTCCCTCGCACTCTTGGTATGCAACCTCTCTTTTCGGTTTTCTAACCAGGCGTCACTCCCACGTCACCTGGCTATATCGCTCACTGACTTTGCGAGTTGAATTCTTATAAACATACATAATTATATATTTAAATATTAAAGAAGAAAAAAAAAATTTTTATAAAAATTTGTTTTATTGTTCAAAAATTCAATGGCGCCTCCTCATATTGCAACACCTTAATTTGTGGTATTGTTTCGAAATGAAGTGGCAAATTGTATGATTTACATAAGCAAACACGCACACACACGCCAGCATGTGAGGCATTCTTTTTTCATGAAAAAGTTACCCACAAAAACTAAATAATTATATGTCATTCATAACTTAATTTGTTTAAACGTATTGTTATGTTAAATAAGGCAGCTGGAAGTATACAAAAGTGAGAAAGAATGGAAAAGAGTAGTAGGGCGGTTGGCACAAAGTCTCAAAGAAATGCGCGTCTTTGCATGTGTGTGTGTTCATTTGTTGTTGTAGCGATGCAGAAGTGAAGTGAAGAGTTGAGTGAGTTACACTAAACCGTGATTAAGTGACAAGCCAAAGTGCTGAACAAAAGTGTGGAACTGGCAGAGGTGGAGCCAGTCAGACACTATGCCATCAAACAGTGCCACAGACAGACAGACAGAAATTAAAAGAGTTGTTTGGTAGGTATATATATGTATATATGTACACACATATGTGACTAGCATCCCACCACATTGTATTTTTGTTTGCATTTTTATTGTGTGGCCTAAAAGCTTGTTCGCTTCATAATTAAGACATTAACTTTGCATATTAAAGCATTTATGCAAATAAGATACAAGAAGAATGTGTCTCAAATATGTATGTGTGTGTGTTTGTATGTTCATTAGCGTGGCATAATAAATTGTAGTATATTTTAAACAAAATCTGATGAAATATTATGGATCATAATTTGGTTTAAAGTGAGTTGAATGGAGTTAAAAAAACGCTGAAAAATCGAGGTTTATAAAAAAAAATTTTTTTTAAATTTTTAAAATTTATTTTCTCCAATTTTTTTTTTGGTAAGACTGCTTAACTAATGAATAGAACTGTAATAAAAAGGGGAGTGAAAAAGGAAGGTTTTTTCAGCTGTTTATTCTAATTGAGTTGCCCTTTCAAAAACCTGAATTCAGATCATAAGCTCACAGCGCACCAGTAAATATTAAGATCAAAAGAAGAATATCTCGAATCTTCCAGAGGAATGTTTGTTCAAAAGTTAGCTCAACTCACTTCTACTGTCTATTAAGAGCTTTGCATTTTCTAGTGAATAAGGTTGTAAATTTAAAGCAAAGAAAAATATTTTGGATGCAGTTTTAATTGGCTCGATCTTTGAAATATTTCGCAATAATTTTTATTGCTTTTCCAAAAACAGCTTTTTCTGTAAAAAGAACTAAAGCATTCTAATGTTTATATATTTCAGACGAAACTTGCGTAGTGGGTTAAGAGCACACTAACTTATTTATACACACTCTTAAACTTGAATATAAACTGCGTTGAGCATTTGTCGTGCCAGCTGTGGTTGAGTTCTTAAATAATTTTTGCATTTTTAATTAGGACCGCATAAAGTTTGTGGTCTATTCTTGTGTTACTCATACCCAACATACATACTTGTGAAGTATTTAATGTGAAGCCTTACAATGAGATAATGTATGTATATCAGTGAAGTAGTCAACACGGGATTTTCGGGATATGAAAAAAAAAAAATTAAAATCTTTTGGATCGTCAAATTCTTTAACACGAAAATGGGAACTTGGGGTCGATAGTGCTTAGGGTTGAAAGTTCCTTGTATTTCTGGTTGGTTCCCTTGTTTTATGCCACTTTGGTCTGTCATTGAAACGCAGATACACTCACAGCTTATAAGCTAGTTACAAACTAGTCCGTTTGAACACAGTTTACCTTTGAACACAGATTTAATATGATGACACAATTCCATTGCTGCCTCACAAAATCCTTAAGCAAAGAGAACACAATCTGTGCTTAATTTAATTTCCTGTTCTTTGTCATTTCATTTTTCAACATGTCCTTTCACAACTAAATTCAATTTGTGCGGGATACGATTTTTTTCAGCCACACAATAATTTGTGTGGCAAATACGTTGGCTATACAAAAGAAAGCCAAGACTTCATAAAAGGCAATGGCAAGCCAGATAAAATAAAATTTGCTAACACCTACACCCGCACACACACACACGTACAATAACAAAGCTTGAAGAAAAAAAAACTCGAAAATCTTTTCCACAAAGAAAACTAAATAATTGAGTGAGGCAAAAAGATTCAAGGCAAACAAACCAAAGAAAATCGTTTTTGAATTTTTCCTTTAATTTGGTGTTATGAAATGAGCAAAGAGTGAATTGTTGTCGGTGAAAGTGTACGCTCAAGAGAGTGAGAGTTTTTGAATAAAGTGGAAATGAAACGTCGTTCAAGTGCGCTTTCATAAATGAGTAATGAGTGAATCGAGTGTGGGTTGAAAATTGAAAAGTGAATTGACGAAAAGTGAGTGGAAAAGTTGGTGTTTGAGAGTGGATTTTTTGTGTGTGTTGTGCTGAGTGGCTAAATTGAAAAATAAATAATTGAAGAGATAGGCATTATTGTATAAAGTAGTTAGGGGAATGAACTTATATTTTCGTTTTTTTGTTTACCTACATGCATACATATACAAACAAACATACATTTATACATACATACATCTATCCGTTTGTATGTGTCTTGTTAGATGTGCTTTATGCAATTGAAAGTGTGCCGCATTATCTATAAATGCTACTTCACTGTTTACACAATCGATTGTCTAAAAGTATGAGTGGCGAGAAATGTAAATAAATGATGCACAAAAGTCAATAGAAATTTAGTTAAGCAAACGAAGCACTGAGAAGTCAATGTCTGTTGTATAGGGTGGTTGGAATTCAAATATATGGACATCCATATGTACATACATAAAAACATCTAACATAGGAAATGATTATAGACTATGGGTTGATTTGGTAAATATTTAACTTTGATACGCATTTAATTCAATAGTTGCACTATGTGATTTTTCTAACGATTTTTATTGAAAAAAAAAACGAATATTACCGGTATTTTTGAAATTTTAATTCAATAAATGGTATAAAAAATATTCTGCGGTCACAAGCTTTAACAGTCGCACTCAAGCTGGGGCACAATTAAGTTATTCCAGCATCGTCTTTTAGGTTCACAAATCTATTATTACAGAAATTTGTATAGCTTTTGCTAAAAAAGCGCATTTTGCTGATAGAATGCTATAAATTTCATAACGCTCTGCCTCAAACTTAAAAAGAAACTGACTTTGGCTGGTATTACCAGTTGGCATGGAACTAATCCTTTATAGATTTTTTTTAAATCGTAGGTGGTATTTATTTAAACAGATTTTAAAAAATTTTTTTTTTTTACAAAATAAAACACATTTTTTATAGAAAAAAATAAATATTTTTAAAGAAATTTTGTTTTGACAGAAAAAAAGGATTTTCCAAAAAGAAAAATTTTTTTAACACAAAAAAAATAAAACTAAAAAAATTTAAGAACTCTGAAAAACACCAAAACACCCTAAAAAAATAAATTCAAGAAAATTTTTGCTATAAAAAAATGAGTCTTTTTTTAAGATTTTCGTTTTTCAATAAAATATAAATGAAAAAAAAAAAATTTTTTTGACAAAAAGGAAATAAATAAAAAAAATTTTAGTTGTGTAAAAAATATAGAAATTGCTTTGCAAGTATGCTGTGATCAAAAATAACTTTTTTCAAAGAAAATTGTTTTTCATAAAAATATAAATTTTTCAAAGCGCTCTACTAAAAATTAAAAACTAATACAGTAGCAATGTAGTACGAATTAAGGTGATATTTATTCTAACAGATTTTTTTTTAACAAAGCAGTAAAATTTTAATTGTGACTAAATGTTGCAATAAAAAAAAAAGAAATAAAAAAATCTTAAAAAAATAAATTTTTTCAAAATAAGTTTTTGTGATATAAAAAGTTTGTTTTTTAAAGAATTTTTTTTTTTTTACAAAAATACGATAACGAATAAAATTTTAAGCTGGAAGAACATTGAAAATAATATTGAAGAAAATTTAATTTACATACATACATACATATATGTATATGTATGTATAAAAAAAAGTTTTTCAAAGCATTTTTTTCATAAAATTATACATTTTTGAAATAAATTTTTTTTTGGTATATACAAAATTAATTTGAGGTAATTTTGTTTATATGTACATATGTTTTAAAAAATAAATTTTTTCAAAGAAAGTTTTCTTTCATATAAATACATTTTTCAAATAAATTTTTTTTTGATAATAACTAAAAAAAAGAGAATTTTATCTGAAACAATCTCACTTCGGAAAGATTCGGAAATATTTAGGTCCTTTATTTTATGTAAAAAATATAAAAACAAAATTTTAAAAATAAGCAGAGAATTTAGAATTTTTACTACAAAGAAAGCCAATCTAGAGGGATGGAGATAGGTTCATGGATTGTATTTTTATGAAACTGATCAGAATGGATTATTTTTTTTGCTTTTTGTATCCCCACAAATTTAAACTTGTTAGTGATTATTAAGTTAAGTTGATAATTGAATGGAAAATAGAATTAAAAATATATAAATAAATTCTACCCGCATAACTTTTCTTATAGATCCATTTTGAAGGCTGCTAGACTTTTTCATCAGGAAACATTGACATGTTCTGTTAACCACTGAGCTATCAAAACCATGGTTCGTTCGAATGCTAAACTCATTTTTCAAATCATTTGATTGGTTCAACAACATTACAGACAAATGTCATTTATGCATTTGTTTTCTAAAAAATTCCTACAAATTAAATTGTAATTAAGAAAATATTGCAGTGAGCGCACTGTTTGCATATAAACAAAGTAAAGCAAATGTGTTTCGTACCAAATGCTTGTTTCAGTAATTTGAAATGCGCTTTACTTAGTAGTTGAAGAGTATTTAAAAACTCATTTATTTTAGCTTGTAAGGAGCATTTTTTTCCACCAACAATTTAATAGTTTGCTGCTCTACCCAAATGTATGTATGTACGTATGTATGTATGTGTATTTGTTTGTGCCATAAAGGTGACTTGTCTCCCTTTGAATTAATTGTGCACGAGCGATTGAACGCTGCTTGCCTCGCAGCATAATAATAATAAAGTCATCATACATATCTGATAAGCAATGATACCCCTATCCTCGACCAAAACAAAAAAAAAAAGGTCATACTTGCCTCAGGGCAGGCAAAAGACGACATCAAATATACATATACAAAATAAACTAATGCGGGAATGGTTGAAAAGCACAAACAACAACTAAAAACTAAAATGTGAAAAGAGGTGTCATTTACTACCTGACTTTTGTGTGTGTGTGTGTGTGTGTGACATTGTCGTCTACTGTCAGCACCGACCTTTTATTGTCAACCGAAATATAATGACACAAGCTATGCAGAGAGCGAGTGAGAGGGAGAAAGAGAGAGCTGACAGAACACGCGTCATGCTTGGCATGTTTGTATACAATAAAAAATTTCTATCAAAAAATTGACGTTATAAAAAGGTTACCCTTTTCCGGTCGATGGCTACTCAACACAATTTGGCTTACATAGGAAACGTGTCTACCAACAATAGTTCAACTGATAACGTCTAAAAATGTCGCCTTTGCTGTTGACGACAATTTTTAGTATCCTCACACATTTACTCGACTCTGTAATTGTACATATATATGTGTGTATGTGAGTGTGTGTATCAAGGTGTGTAACATCAATGACAAGTTTATTTACCATTCGCATGATTGCCGCTACTCACTACTCACTAATTTCTTTATTTACTTAATTTTCAGTGTTCAAGTCTAAGTTTACACGGTTTGCTTAGTTATCGTTATTTTTATATTAATCGTGTAATGTATGTAAGTATCTGTGTATGTTTGTTAATAAGGAATACACCTTTTTATCGCTAATCAACCTCTTTTAAAGGGTTAACGACAATGTAAGGGTTGGCGCACATAGTGTTAATGATATAAGGAGAATGCGATAAAAAAGTGCGCCTAAAAGTATGCAAGGCATTGTATGAAGTAAGTCAGTGTTTTGTCAGACCGTCGGACAGTGATGAATAATGTGTGGGGATAATGATGTAATCAGTTGTTGTTGTTGTGGCTGTAGTAATGATAGAACTTGTTGGAAATGGAAGAGCTATCGATGATTTCGACTTGCTCGGGCTTTAGTACATACTAGCAAATTTTAGCAGGAGTCAGCGATAGCTCTTAGATCCATCTAAAGTATTTGAGAGAAATGGTCTTGAAGTGATTTAATGACCTCTATGAGTTGTCGACGGTTAGTTCCAAAGAAGATTTAAAGATGGTTGTTAGGTTAACAAAACCAAATTTGATCAGGAACTAAGGAAAATCGTTCCAATATATGTACAACTACTTTCAATCCTACCAGAAAGTCTACAAAGAAAAACAAAATTTAAAAAATTAATAAAGATGATCCATCCCATAAGGTGTTCTTATCAGCACTTGCCGAAGGAAGCAGAAGAAGATAGGTACCAATATTCCAATGAAAGGACCAAGTGAGGACCGCCTTATGATCCCGTGGTGTTTCCAAGTGGCATCAGTTAGCAGAACGAGAGAACGACTGTTGTGCTACGAGTTTGTTGAACAGCCAAGGGTGGCTGGAACCAATCTTGAAAAGAGCTGGGTTTTATTTTACAATTTCTTTCACTTTTAATTTCTCTTCATCTTTTATCCTTTGCTTTCGTTTATGCATTGTATGTGTTGTGGCTTTTAATATTTAACCCAAACAATAACATCTAATATTTGTCTAACCTTTCCACCGGTCAGTGCCTGGGGACGTGTGCATATGTGGCTTTTGTGTAGAGCCTTTGCTTTTCCTTTGCCCTTAGCTCGTTAAGTCAAACAAAGTACATAAGTAAATAAATAGAAAATTTATATATTTTTTTTTTTGACCAAATAATTTATTTTCTTTATTTATATTCCAATTTACCACAACTCAAGTTTGAAGATGACAAATGTATGCATCAAATCATAAATGGAAATTAGATAAGATAACACTGACTGAATCGTCTTGCTTCGCTTCGTTGGGAAGCACATTCGGCATGATAAATGAATCTTCGTGTGCGTGCAAACAACATACAAAAGAAAAACAAAACAAACAAAAAAAAAAAACAACAAGTAAAAGAAGCAAAATGTAACAAATTCGAAATCCCTTTTTATACGCAGCACACGCTCACGTACGCAATCTTATTCACATTGAAAAATTTTTCATAATCCCACTTGAGCTGCTTGCGCAAATAAGCTTTAGAAATCATATTACTTCTGGATTTGGAAGTTTTTCCCTATTTGATTTTTACCTTTGCGCGCATATTTAGGTTCACATAAAAATAAGTGTACAAGAAGTTTAAGAATGTGTGCTTGCATATTAGAGTGGGCCTCACTGAACGGAGGTTTATTAGGAGTGAAATTAAAATTTTTTTGTATTTAGCAAATTAAATTGACTTTTAAGAGCTTTTTTATAACAAAAGCTTTGCTTGAGAAAATAATGTCAAATGTTGAGAAACCAAAACAAAAAGCAGAAAAGGAACGCTTAGAAAAATCTTAAAAAACCCATGGGCATTGCTTGCCATGTGTTGTAAATTGTTGATCCACCTAATATATAGAGCTTTCTACAGCCAGATTTCTTCATTCAGTTATGTTTTCCGAACTTTTGACTAAATCAAAGTCACTTACAAATCATTCTTTCTATCGTCTAAAATCCGCACCACCCTAATGCCCCTACAATATTTGTTTGCTTAGGGACCTTTTCGTTTGTAAAAATATAATTTTTTTTATTGACTCGGTGGCACTCGATGTCTAACGAAAGTTTTTTGATTAGCTATTGAGGTACTTTTCCACTTTTTCGATTTTCCAATTTGGGGTTTGTTTGATCTTTCGTGTTGATTTTGGTATTCTTGTTCTTACGCATTTTCTTTGTGCAGTTTCATTATTTGTTGTTTATTTTTACATTTCTTTACGTCAACAATTTAATTTATTCTTAAGCCGATTTTATTGTACTGATAAACATTGTTTTTGTTGTTGTTTTTCTATATTATGTACACTAATTTGTTTTTGTATTCTTTTCTGACCGTAATTTGTAATCTTATTTGTTTAATGTGCAAGTGTTTCTAATTTCATTCACATAATATTGAAAATTGAAGTACATCAAAGACCATCAAAATTTGTTGTTTAATATTAATTTGTAATATTTGACTTTCTTAGAATAATACTACAAGATTGATTTAGGATAGAACGATAGAAATAATTGGAGCCTGCTTCATCCGATTTGAAATTTTTATTCTGTTAAGTTTTTTTTTTTACTAAAGTTATGCAAATTAAAAATTTAACTTTTTCCTGTTTTGTAAAGTGTATTTTTTCAATATTTCGGAAAGTACTGTATTTGGCAAATACAGTAAAAAAAAAATTGAGACAAGGTCTAAAAAAAATTAAAAAAATAGAACTTTTATTGTAAAAATTTTAATCAATAATTTGAAATCATAAAAATTTAAAATTAAAATTTTTAGTGTCAAAAAATTTCCAAAATTCTCAATATATCAAAATCATAAAAATTAAAGATTTTCATTGGCTTTTAAACTCAAAAATTCCAATTTTCAATATCACAAAATTTTCAATACTAAAAAATCGTAAAATTGAAGTTTTTCATTGGCTTTTGGACTCGAAAATTCCAAGATTTAATAGCACAAAATTTTTCAATATTTGAAAACTGTAAAAATTAAAGTTTTTCATTAACTTTTATGCTCAAAAATTCCAATTTTCAATATTATAAAAACGTAAAAATTTAACTTGGTCATTGGCTTTTCGACTCAATACTTCCGGAACTGCTTTATTTGAAAAAAAAAAAAAGTAAATTGCTAAAAAAATAAATATTTTGAGAAAAAAATCCATGTTTCAATCAATCAATATCAATATCAATCACAAAATTTTCAATATTTTGAAATCGTAAAAGGTATATACATACATAATAGGACTTGAAAATTTCAGTTTTTGGTGTTCTTCGTTTCCTCAAAAATATGATTTTTTGAATTTTTTTATATTTCTAGTCGAATTAGCTAAACGTAAAATAAAAACTTTTTTGTGTACTTAGCCAGACGAAAACTCAAACAAATAATTCTGTAAGCAGTTTTTGTTTGTAGGTTGGCGGGGAAGTCATTACTCAGTTTCCTGAAGCGTTTCTCACATCGGTTCACGGGCGCTTAAAAGTATGCAAGAAATCTAAAAAGCTCTGATTTCGATTTTTGTACACAAACTTTTTTTTTCCAAAAATTTAATAATGTTTTTTCAAAGTGATCCTCATTGGTTTTCTTAAATTTATTGAATTGCTATTTTTAGTTTGGTTTTCAAATAAGTTTATTCAAATACTTCGTAGCGCCTAAAAGTATATTGAACTGGAGCAATAGTTTTTTCGTTGGCCTCATCGTTTAATCTAGAAAATATATTTTTGAATTGAAAATAACATTTCCACCAGAAAAAATAAATGCTACATATAAACTTTGATATCGTTGAAAACGTACAGTTAAAAAAAAAAAACAAAAAAAAATTGCTCCATTTCAACACCTGCACTCGAAGAGCAATTTTCAGCAAATGTGGCAAACTTCAATTTTTTTAGTTGTTTTTTTTTGTTTTTATCTCAGGGGTCAGCAAATATCACTTCTGAAACTTTCTGCCAACAACATATTCCACAAAATTAAAAATGCATCTCTGTTTAAAATGGTAATATTTTTTGACATTTTTTTTTCGACAGTTTTTTTTTTTTGACAGCATTTTCTCTGCCATCTTCCATACGCCAGCTGTAAGCGAAATGCATGAAAAATCGCATAATGTCAGCTAAAAGTCAACCAATAAAATATTTTCGATTGCAAACAAAATCTCTGAAAAGTATCAGATTACAAAGCGATTACAACGGCTTAAAATATGTGTGCACAAGTATGTGGTATATACATAAATACATACAAACAAACGCATGCACATATACATATATATGTGTGAATAAGTATAAGTAAATATAGAACCAGCAACTGTTTACTGTAGCGCCAAAATCAGCAAAAAAAGACAAACAAACAAAAAAAAATTATAATTTTTGCATTCGAAAATTTAATAAAACCACCAAAAAGCAAGTAAAACAAAAACAATGAAAAAGATAGAAGAGGAAGAGTATACAAAAATTATTAATACACTTACATACATATAAATACTCGTATGTGCATATGTATGTATGTATTTTGGGGCCAAAGGATTTACGAGCATTTGTGCGCTGTTGCCCCAATTTGGGTGGTGAATGAAAGCGCACAGCTAACCAACAACACTAAAACACACACACATACAGTCGCACATTCAGTTAAATAGAAACAAAAAGCCACAAAACCAACTACTGTCGGTCAGCCAAAAAAAGAAAAAAAATTTGCGAGCGCGATAAATTTACACCTACTGTGAAAAATTTCAAAGCTGCAGCATTTGCAAAATTATTTTTTATTTTTATTTTTTTTTATGCATTAATATGTGCGTGTATGTGTGTAGAAATGTGTGTGTGTGTAAGTATGTGTGTTAAGCATTTATTTACTAGTTGGCTTGGGTCTACTTTCAGGTCGATTATTGTGGCACATTTTTGACCGTGACTTGATGCTGTCGAAAATTTGTTGCAATTTTGTTGTTGTTTTAATGTTTTTATAACCGCGAAAAAGTATGCATGAGCCATTCCAGCGCCAAGCGACTGGAAGTTTTTATTGTTTGGTTTGGTTTATACTTCAGATTTTTTTGTTTTTGTATTTCTAAAAATGCCAAGTGGAGACCGACCTGCCAGTTGGCCATTTAAAGAAAGAAGAAGATTTCTAAAAATAAGGTGATGCATCTAGGCCGAGTTCCGAGTTGATCTGCGGATATTTTGAAAACGATGAATGTCATGTCTAATTTTAGGTTAGGTCAGCTTTAACTTCAAAGTATATTTAGATTGGGTTACCGGAGCGTAACATTTTCGGTGAAGACTCTTGAGGCGGTATAACAACAACAATTATTAAAAAATTTCTTAAAGCAACGACGGGGGCTTAGAAGCTAGCTGAGGTAAAGAGTAGGGCTGTGCGATTAATTAATTAATCAAAATTTTGATTATTCATAAATTCGATTACTCAATTAATCGATTAATTATGATTTTTGATTAATCAAAAAGGGTGTTTACTCGATTAATCAAGATTTTGATTAATCAAAATGAAATTTAATTGATTAATCGCCTTTTTGATTAATCGTTTTTTGAATAAAATGATTAATCATATATTAAAACGGCTCAAATTTAGAAGTTCCTTAATACTTCAACCATTTGTTACATCTTCGACATTGTGCCCATTCGCCATGGGACAACATCTCAAAATTTTCTAAAATTTTTTTATTTTTTAATATTTTGAAGTACATATGTATGTTTGGTTTTTAATTTTTCTTATTTTCAACTATTTCAAGGCAAACTTTCACATAAAAAAATTAGTAAATTAATCAGTTTTTGATTAACCATTTTTGAAGATACTCGAGTAACACTAGTTTTGATTACTCAGAATTTTGATTAATCAAGTAATCGATTAATTGAAAATTTGATTAATCAACTTACTCGATTAATCGAATAAAGGCACAGCCCTAGTAAAGAGTGTCCTTCCAAAGAGGTGAAGGTGACTAAAATCCAAGACGCAAAGTTTTAATGGGCCAAACAAATGTTTGGGTTCTCGAGAGTATCCAACATCGCCTGGGGCAACCATTTTGTAGCAGTGTGAAAATCCATCAAAAAAAGAAAAGACTGAGCAGCAAGGGAGATGGTATACCGTGAGTTGGAGTATCTTCTGATATTGACTGATAATAATAATGGAGGAGGTTGTGCTTGAAAATTTAAATCGGTTTCTTCATTTGATGTGGAATACCCCATTGGTATGTATGTATGCACTCATGCATGTAGGCGGATTTTGTTTGTATATCCCCAAATACACATGCCCATTTATATACATACATTCATTTTTATAGTCTTTTATCGATTTCACCGTTGCCATCAGCGGTGCGCCGTTGAACTTTGTTTGCACAAAACTGAAATTGGAGTTAAAGTTACAATTATCCGGATGACCGTTTTGTGTATTTTTCGGCGCATTGTAAGCTTCCTGTTTTGCCACCAATTCGCGTTGCAATGCAATTGTATTGTTGTTTGTATTGCCGTTTGTGTTTATTTTAATTTGTTTTTGCACATTTTTAGCCCATTTATATTTTTGGCATTTCTTTCGGCTTTTTTTTTTTTTTTGGCCATATGTTTTATTTTACAGTTGCCATAAATTATTGCCGCCACTTGTATGACAACAACAACAACACAATGACTACCGGGTCAATGCGTTCAGTTAACAAATTTTGACCGCTCATCAATTCCATTTAGTAGCGAATTTTTCGTATTATGGCACACCACAATTGTTGGAGAGTTGCCATCGTTCTCTGGTTTCCCGTGTCAATGTGTGACAATTAAATGACCAACAACGCTTACATTTTGTCCAACATAAAAATGTAGTTACAAGCGCATTAAATTTATCGTGCATGACGACCCTGGGATGGGATGCAGTTTAATAGTGAGTATATGAATTTTTTTCAAGCATCCTGGCAGGGTTTGGGTTGGGTGGACTGGAGCATTTGCAATAAAGCACATGACTTGAGGAGTTCTTGAACTAAAAACATTAAAGATTTAAACGCATTTGGTTAGAAACTAATAGTGATGAATCTCTATTGCCTTTGTTCCAACAGAGCGGTTATTCGAGCTTAACTTTGCTTTCAGAGATAATTACCTTACGTGTTGAAGGTCTGCTGAAGCTGCATTTCCTCTCAATATATGGGTGTGTGAGTGGGCAAGAACATGCTCTCTGATTTTTAGCTTTTCTATCGAATGAACTAGAAATTTTGAATTTACAACTTTTTTTTTTTTATAAACTAAATGGCCAGCAGTAAAAAGCATGCTATATTTTAGGGTATATCTCCATCATTGCACAGGTTAAAAATTATTCAATTTATTCAAGATAAACAGAAATGCAACTAATCTTTTTTATTGTAGTTTTGAAATTCTGATTCAGCTCTAGCTATGTTTTATCTGTTATTTGGAGTCGTATTACAATTTCTCTTTATTTATAAAAAATATTTCCAGTCTACTTTGCTTGCCACCACTGTATACAGCCGAAATGTGATACTTGATTGCAATAAAATATAGCCTAAACTTTAAGTAAGACATCTAGCAATAAATTGATGAACATTTTATTTTTTTCTAAGCAGCAGATTTTGAGTGATGCACGAACAAACATGTAGACATACAAACAAAAAATTTTAAAATAATTTTTTTTTATATGCTGTTAACTACTTCCATATGCATTTTTCTTTAATATAGCTGATTTATAGATAACTTCCTTTTCGAATTTCTTTACATGTGAGGAAAACAATCTAGATTTCGAACTTTATGACTCGATTTGTTAGACATCCAAGCATGTGCAACCAGTTTGCCGAAAAACATTAAAAAACTAGTACAGCACAAGTTCTAGAACGCGCTCGTTCAAATACATGCCAATTCAAAAAAAAAAGTAATAAAGGCAACCAAACAAATGCATAGCAAAATAAAAAAAAAAAATTGAGCAAATATCTTTCTAGCTGAATTGGGACAGAAAGCCACAACAGGAAACGCATTGACTCCTAATTGCATGATGTTATTTCGTGTAAATTCACTCGCATGCCGTAAGTACATAATTCCACATAAAAGCCATAAATGGCAAACGGCCAAATATGGTGAAACGAAATAGTTAGAGATGTACATATGCAGGTGGGTGGGTGGTGGTTGACTGCAACAACCTGCCGCTTAGTGGGCCAACAACTACTCTGGGCAGATGCTACACCAAATAAAATTGCGGCCATGTTATTGTTGTTAGGAAGTTTAAACATTTTGTTTTTGTTTGATTTACCTGATTCCCCAGTAGCCTATTTAATGTAATGTGTGTTTTTTGTTGTTATTTGCGTACTACAACAACAAATAATAAAAGCTAAATAAAATAATTGAAACATTTCTATGGAATGAAAACAACATTTACGTACATACATCAACAACAACAAACAAGTGAGGAAAATAGAGAAAATTGTGAGTGAACAAAAAAAAAATTGAAAACAAGCAAAATTTATGTTCGAGTGAAAGCCTAAAAGCAATAAAACAGTCAGGTTGTTGGTAAATAGTGGATTATCTACATAAATATAAGAACATAGCTCACGTGTCGAGTAGCTAATCCTACTCCAAATGCTTAAGAGATTTAAATAAATGCTCATTAAATTTATTTATATAGTATTTTATACTACTTGCGATTGATATATTTTATGTGCTGCGTGTTAAGCGTTTGCATTAACCCACTCTACGCCGCATTGTAATGGAGCTATTAAATTTAATTTCGATAGACACATTCGGCAGCCTAATGTGCCACATATTTATTGACATGCTTAGACAAAACTACAGTCATTTATCAACAAAATGGGACATTAACTTAAAAATCCGTACTCCTTAAAAAAATAAAATCTGTTAAAATTAGAAATCTTGCAAAAAAAAATTTTCGAAAATTAAAATGGATTATTTTTTTATAATTACTTCGACAAAGAACTCTACAAAAGTGAAAAAATATTTTTAAAAATCTGTAGACTTAGAAAAACAAATAAACTTTTAAAAGTTCAAAGCTATGTTATACTATTTTTCTTCTTACGCTCCTTAGAAAATCCAAAAAAAAAAAATTGAAAAAATTAAAACAAAAACCAAAAACATTTTATTAAACATTTTAAAATTGACAAAAAAAAACGCTATTAAAAATTAAAAAATAATAGTTTTTTTTTATAAGTAAGGCATGATCCCAATATCACACATTAATGAAAAAAATTTGTAAAATCTGTAACAAGTGAAAAAAAATTTACGGAACTAAAAAATTATGCGCTCAAAAATTAGTATGTATGTACATATTAGCATTTTCCAGTTGCAGTTGAAAAATTATAAACAGGTAAAAATTTTTGAGATTTAAAAAAAAATTTACTTGGAAAAGTTAAAATATTAAAAATTTGTATTGATTAATTCATTATAAAAAAAAATTACAAAAAAAAAAATTTTAAATTGTCAAAATTCAAAAAACTCGAAAAATAATAAAAATGGACTTAAAAAATTAAATTTTGTTGTATGTGTATATAAAAAAATCAGACAAAATTTATAAAAAGTGAAAAAATTCCATTAAAATTTGCAAAATGAAAAAAAAAAATTTACCTTTAAAAATAAAAAGGAATACTTTTTTATAGTTAATCTAGATTATAACTTATCAATAAAAAAATTATAAAAAATATTAAATAAAATTTTATCAATTAAAAAAATACACTTTCGAAAATAAACAAATATATTCTCCTATAATTACATATCCATAAAATATTAAAAAAAAGTATATCAAGTAAAAAAATGTTTTATAATTTATAGAGAAAAAACCTGAAATCAAGAATTTTTTTTTGTTTTAGAAAAAATATTGTAAAATCTATTTTTTTTAGAAAAAAATTTTAAATTTAAAAAAATTATATTTTTTCCTAGTCCTAAAACATATTGTTAAACCTGTTCCATTTCGCTTGCAACTCACTGTACATAGCCACATATTCGTACAGCTTCCAAACCGCACCCCACTCACTATCAGTCAGACACTCCTAATCACTTTGGCCTCATTCGTTTGACTCATTTAAAGACACAAATGTGGCATGAAAAAAAAAAATTAATTAGTTTAAAGCGAGAATAAAATAGCCTCCAATCAAATTGTACCAACACACACGCACGAATACCCTTTGACGCACACAAAAAAAAACCATACAAAAAAATTTACAATTTACAAAAATAATCACCAAATGTTAACAACATACTCTAGCGCGGTCGCTTGTAATTTTTCTCTAATAAAAAACAGCTACAGTAACAATAATAAAAACAAAAAAAAAAAAACAATTTGAAAAATTTCACTACAAACAAAATTTAAGAGGAATTTCCGATTATCGCCAAGGTCTAGTATTTAATTTTTATTACTCTTTTAGCTACTACATGTTGTTGTTGTTGTAGTTGTCGCATTGTCATTTTAATCGTAAAATTAGTAAAAGTGCCGCTGTAGCCTTTCTTATATGTATGTATGTATGTGTTTATTTATTTTGTGTTGTTGCCACGCATGTTTGACAACACAAATGTGCTACATCGAACATGGAAAATTGGAAAAAAAAGAAATAAAAAAAATCTCAAAAAAATAGTGACTAAATTTTGAAAATGTTTTATGCGTGCCGTCGGTGCACCGTGACATTAATCACCATAAAATACACTCAAAATGTTCTATGACAACAGTCCGCCTATTACTCGTATCTGCTGACAGTGAATAGCTAATAAATTCAGCAGCGGAATTTTTGTGTGTCATCTTTTAAATGTTTTGAAATGTAGGCGGTGGCATGAAGAGATTTCTAATTCAAATTTAATGAGCTATTAAAGATTTACTTAAATAGTGTACTATGATCTTTGAAATAGAGCGAAGAAAACTAGAAAATATTTATGGGGTTGTGTGGGGGTATATGTATGTGATGAGGTGTGCAGCATGAATTCCGCTGGGAAATGACACAAATTTCGGAATGAGGAAAGAGTTGAAGGGATGTTAAGATATTTTGGTAAATATTTTATGTTTTCGATTACCCAGGAGAATTGATCACTGTAGTCATTGAAATGAATTTAGAACTTTTCTCGGATCCGGAAAATTCTTGCACTTTCGAAAGTTATCAACCGACACAGCGGCTTAGAATGGAAAGTAGAGAAGCTCTAGTTAATCGTTGGTCCACTAATTAGACCAATTTCATCTCTTTCCTTGCCACTCCTCTTTTTAAATTCCGATTTTATTGGACTCCAATGGGCTCTCTTTCGAATTTACTGCGAGGATTAATTGATTTACAATGGCTTCTAACATAGGCTTATCTCAGTAAATTTACATACATAGATTTATGATCTAGTTAGTGTTCGACTTAGTTTTTCGTTGTGTCTCACAAGTTCAATGTTTCGGGGAAAGATGTTGATAAAAGGCACTGTAATATTTTGTATATAAATTATTCTTTTGAAGTATAGCCTCATAAATTTGTACGAATCATATCGGAGGGAATATACTCTGCTGTACTTAGCTGTAAATCATACAAACAGCAATTGACTTTTGAGTAAGCTACCGTTCAAGAGAGTAAGAATAAAGAACCGAGTACAGAGGCGGTGCAGTGAGCAAGCATGAATGAAATGCAAGTTTAGTACCATCGAATCAGAATTCTATTTTATTTTTTTAATTTTACTTCTTTTATTTTATTTTATTTTACTTTATTTTATTTTATTTTATTTTATTTTATTTTATTTTATTTTATTTTATTTTATTTTATTTTATTTTATTTTATGTTATTTTATCTTACTTTATTTGATTTTATTTTATTTTATTTTATTTTATTTTATTTTATTTTATTTTATTTTATTTTATTTTATTTTATTTTATTTTATTTTATTTTATTTTATTTTATTTTATTTTATTTTATTTTATTTTATTTTATTTTATTATATTTGCTTTATTTTATTTTATTTTATTTTATTTTATTTTATTTTATTTTATTTTATTATCAGCCCGATTCTAAATATCCGCACGGATTTCTTTCCTTGCGGAAATTTTTGTTCGCCAGGAAAATTTCCGCCAATTCTCTTTCACTAGTGAACAGAAAAATTGGTGAAGAGGAATTTCGAATTTTCGAAATCAGCTGTGCTGCCATTTCACGCTTGATTTTGGTACTACTTTTTGTGCAAAATATCAAAATTTGTGATAAAAAGTTGTAAAATTAGATAAATTAAGAATAAAAATGCATAGTATTGCCTTTCCAATGGTAGCATGTGTATAAACGAAAGATTCTGTAGCACTGGATTGTAACAGAGGTCTAAAACAAGAAGGTTGCGTGATGATACGAGGCCACTTTAGTTGCGGGATTATTGGACGAGCTAACAAAACTCTTTTTAGTAAATTTATTGATTCAATTGTTTTGCAGATGTATTTAAATTTTAAAACTATAAATAAAGCCGCATACAAATATTTGTTGGACATTTTAAAAGCATACACACAACAAGCCTAAAAACTGTTTGCGCTTTCACTAAAGAAGCCCATCTGAAACATGCGTTATAAATAAGATGGTGCCTTTTTCGATTCCACAATACATTCCACTGGTGGTCCGGCCGAATTTACCTCCTCCTCATTTTGCCAACATCCTTTAAGGAAGACGCAGAGTTTTCCAGATGCTTTTGAATAAAGCTTATTAAAGTGTCTATTTGCCGATTATTTATACTTTTCGCCCTACAAATCCAAAAACAATACGATATTAATGTGTATTAGTCGTTTTTAATTATTAAAAGTTAAATTTTCTTACATTTTGTTCAGCGTTCACTGTAAATTGGCTGGTGAAATATCTCCCGAAAAACTGTTGTGTATTCTCCCCTTTCTTTTTATTTATGATACCTACTTTACTCGCCAAACCGCTTTCCGCTTTTTCGAACATCGTTTAGAATAGGCGAAGAGCGAGAAGCGAACAAATACGTGCGAATTTTATGTTCAGAATAAGGGAATAGGGAGAAGCGAAAAAATACGTGCGGATTTTTCGTTTAGAATTGGGCTGTATATTTGCTTTATTTTATTTTATTTCATCTGATTTGATTTTATTTTATTGTTACTCGATTTATGAGCAATTCATTTTTACCCTTACTTGGTTTTGCTCCTAATGATCTTTTTTTCAGCTCCTTAATATATGCCAAACACAGCGGAGTATAAAAATACACACTTCACTTCTCACGAGTACAACCAATAAGCTCATCAACGCGCTTGATATTTGCTAGTTTGCATATTCAAATTTTTTTTCGCTTCGATTCGATATCAGATTTCCAGATTTTGTTTAAGATAAGATCAAATTGTTATTTATTATATACTGGTTTATTTATGAGTTCGCTTATGAAGTCTTTATTGAGTTGACAAAACAAAGGAATATTGAAAAACAAAAAAGAAGATACATATTTACTCGTGTGAACGCATTTATATCTACATATATCCACATCTGATTAAAAACAAAAAATAAAGTTGTTTCAAGATCGTTATCTTCTTAAATTGATCGTCAACGTTGACATCGTCACTTCATTATTTAAATACATTAAATTAACGCGCTAACACAATGGCGTCAATAATTAATATACAAACATGTATACATACATATTTCACTCTTGTTATAAAAATACCAATCCACATTTAAATTCAGTATAATTTTCTATATGCTTGCAGTCTCTAAAATCTTTTTAACTAAGAAGACAATGAAATATGCATTTTGTATTCATAAAAAAAAAAAGAAACAAAAATTAAAAAAACTTGTAAAGTAGCCTTGAGCACTGAATGCTGTACGAGCATCTTAGCATAAATTAGCCATTGCCAACACCACAGGCATCCAAAGGAAGTCTAAATTTGAATTGTTATAGCGTAATGGAAATGAAGGTGATTACGATTGTTCTCACTCAAAGGCAGTTGTCAACGTTTCAGTCTCAATTCAGGTGCGACAAGTTGTTGTTCTTGTTGTTGTTGGTAGATGTGTTAAAGCAAAAAATGTGATGTCGTTTATGATTTTACCTTTGTATTACGTTGGTTAGTACATTAAGGGTGCATTAGCGTGGGTATTCTTTGTATAAGTACTGATGCTATGGGAACAGTTTCATTATTTGTTTTTTTATTTGTGAAAAAGCAGAGTATTGTAGGAGAATAGTGTGATATAGAATCTAGGAATTAACTAATTTAACAGAATTTATCAGGGCGTTTTGGTTTTAGGAACCTTTCGACATTATATTGGTATCATTTCGCAAGTATTTTCAGTATTACTTCTGATTTGTTTCCATGAGCTTTTAGACCTATTTCGAAACGTTTTCAGGATCACTTCAGAATTTTTTACAGGAATTTTCTATTATCATTTCGGGATCCTTTCGCTATTATTACAAAATCATTTCGGTATTCTTTTCGAGACTTTCACAGTATCATTGTCGGCAGTTTTGGACAATTTGAAATCCTTCAAACCAGTCAATTCTTGTAGGCATATAAACTTGTTTTATTAACTTTTGTTTTTTATCTTGCATATTGTTCTACATTATACTTCATTTTCAAAATTAAATACTAGCTAAAAAAACGGCTTCCACCCTTTAGCTGTCCAACTTATCATCTGCCCATTGTTCCCTTACATTTCAATTTATAAAAAATGTGGTAATTACCATTGTCTCCTTGTGCCTATTTTCATATTATTGATGTATAAGCAGCAGGTGATCGCTGTCAACGATTTCCCAATCGTAGATAAATAATTTTAAATTAAAATATTTTAAATTTTATTTTTAATCTTTCTCAAACGAATAATAATTTATGGCCAGCACCTGTCAAACGATTTTTCACAACAAAAATCTTCTTATTATCACACATTTTCAATCGGTGCTGGATCAATGAGCTCATTATAATTCGTAATGCTGACATTTATTTATTTTCAAATATTTTGCTTTTTTTTTGTATTTTTTTGTTTGGAAGTTTGTTTTTTTGTTTTACTTGTTTTATTTTATTTTTTTTATTTAAGTGCAGCATTAAAGTTACATCAATTTACTTAACAAATAAAACAACAACACTAACTAATGGGTGCCATGCGCCCTCATCTCATTGACTGTCATTTATTTATTTTGCTTTGTTTTGTTTTTTCCTTTGTGATTGCTGTAACCGTACCTGAATGCAAGTTGGCGAAAAAGTTTTGGGCGCTTTTCAAGTTGCCTGTCTGTCATCTGTTATATGATACTCCCTACTGCGCCCACTACAACTACACAAACTTGTCTTTAACGTAAACAGCTTGTCTATCATTAAATGAAACCCAGAAGGTAATTAATTAAGCATAGAAGAGAACTAACAAGCGAGCAACAAAATTCACAGAAAGCAATGCAAAAGTACAACAAAAAACTTTTTTTTTTGTTGTAGCCAAATTTTCAAGTTAAAGCTCGAGCTCAAGGGAAATCTTTTAAGTATGTATGGATATATTAGTGTTTTGTTTATATACAAAATATTAGTGATGGAGAGCACTTCAGAATTTAATGCGTAGCGTGCCGTCCTTCGAAGAACCAATGTATTCGAGTTTAGAGCGCCCAACCAGAGGTCTAAGGGTCTAGAAAGACCGGATTTCGAAAGAATCGTTAACGCGTTTTAGGACTGAGTTCCAAAAAGCAACAACGTTTTCTTGGCAAATAAACGGAGAAGACACTTGAAGCTTGAACTCATTGATGAGCTCCAGATATACATTAAAAAGCTAAGGAAGTAGGGATTAGGAAGCGAGCGACATCCTAACCCTCAGATAGCCTGATTGAAGTGTTCGTTGAGCAGCGTTAAATGGTACTACAACAACAACAATATACATTTTTAATCCCTGAATCCCTCGATGGAGATCCAAAGTTCCATAAGACCATTACTTTTATAATTTCTTGTTTGTTTCGGGTCCGCAAAATCTGCACCCATTCGCATTTAAATTAAACTTCAATCACAGAGACAAAACTCAGTCCAAGATCGGGGTATAGTAACCATCTTAAAGATTCGGAGATACGAAATTGTGGGAATTTCTCCTCTGGATGTCATCATTAAACAGGATCCATCGCCAGGATAGTCGAGCTTTCACTTTGAAAGAATAGTTCCTCTTCCACCAAAGATTAATTTGAGAACTCCCGAACCAGCAACTTAAGCTACTTTCTGCATGCATTTTCATTCTTGCTTGTCAATCTTGCAACCCGCTTTAATGTTGCTTTATTGTGTCGTTTGTATTTGGGAAATGCCTTTATTTTCATTCAACTTATAAGTATTTGCTTTTGTTAATTTCACTTTTGTAAAACTTTTCGCTAAGTAATAAATAAATACTTCCTTCGTGCTGGGCTGTGAGTTCTACTCAGCTTCTATGAGTATGATATATATGTAGGTGGGTAGCTAGCTGTGTTTGTATGTATTTGTATATATCTCGCTTTTACCTATTTCCTTCACCGCTTTACTCTAAATTACCAAGAATTGGCTGGCATGTTGTTTCATTTGTCATTTCAGGCTAACTGTCAAAGTTTTTTCGGGTAAATGAAAAGCGGCGCCTGTCACAGTACAAATGAACAAAAATTTTCTAAGCAAAATGAGTGAAGATGCCGACAAGTGGGAGTTGATATTAAAGCTGTTGGCAGTTAAGTTTTGAAGAAGTGATTGCTTGCAGAACACAAGAGCAGTTTCACAAGTGAAAGAGAGAGAGAGAGAGTGAAACTTTCAGTTATTCAAGGCGAGTTGTGTTTGTTTTGGCCAGTGATAGGCAAATACAGTAGTACTTGGAGAATAAATCGATGGGATTTGGAATTTCAATACCTTATAGTTCCTGAGATATTTCGCCTATAGGAAACTCGAGGTGAGAGAAAGAACGTTTTCTACTAATTCTAAAAGACTTTTGTAGCTAATATCACGTGAGTTATATTTTAAGGCTTTCCATGTCAAATCGTCAAATAGTTGGAATCGACCGCCTACGTTTTGAATGAAATTTGGTGACTATTTTCTGCCAAAGATACACATTTTAATTTAATTTCTTATTTTCGAATATCGTATATTTTTGGAAATCGTTAAAATTGAGTTTTTAGAATTTTTCTTTTTCAAAAATATAATATTTTTTTTTTAAATATTAAATTTTTTGAATTTTATGAAACAATTTTTTTAACGTAATTTTGAGGTTTAAGTTTAAAAAAGACCTTCTAAAAAATTTAATTCCTTGTTTTCCAAAGTAGTAAATTTTTGGAAAATGTATAAATTTAATTTTCAGAAGTTTTGTTTTCAAAAATAAAATTTTTTTTTCAATTTTATATAAAAAAATTTAAAAATAATAATTTTGTAATATTGTAAGATTTTAAAATTTTTGAAAACGTTAAAATTTAATTTTTATAAATTTTTATTTTAAATATGAATTTTTTTTCAAAAGCATAAAATTGACAAGTTCAATTAGTGAAACACAAAATTACACCATGAAAATTGTTTTTCGTAAAACGGAAAATTGTTTTAGGAATTTATAAATTCTGTAATATTTACACTAAAAATTAAATAAAACACTTGGCATTATTTTCTCCCTATAGATTGGAAGGTCTTCCCTGCTGTTTATAGAAATTTAATTCTCTTAAACTCCAAGTGTGACTAATTCATACAGCCATTTGCACACCTCTGGCTACGCGTACTGACATTTAAACGTTGCCTACCTTCTCTTTGCTCTTAAAGTCTATGCTTTTTGGGAAATTGTGAAATGAAAAATCGTTAATGCTAAAAGCATCCTTGGGGCTGTGCGATGAGTCTGAAAGCAGATATTGGCTAACTTTTGGAAATTAACTGAAGATTTCATACAAATAAATGCAACAACATAAAAAGTGAAAACGAAGAATAGAAATTTCAAGAATTAATGCCTGCAGGATTTCACAGGCATTTAACAATCAAACGTCATAAACAAGTATTATGTAAATCTAATAAAGTACATTTAAGAGCAACATAATCCGAAATATTCTTCTTTCTAAATTTGATAAAACGACAAATTTATTACTTCAACTCAATAATAAATCAATTTTAAATGTAGGATTATATGATTCAACAACTGGAAATGAAGTTTATTAAAGAGGATGGCGGCCTAAAAAATTTTTCATACAACAGTAATGACAAAGGGGACTCACTTTTTATACCCAGATTTTAGTGGTTAAATTAAGATATGACTGCAAATATACACTAGATCCCTTACCAAGGTTGCTTGAAGAAAGTATGAGAGTGAGCGTCTCTTAGTCACCACTGTAAGCGACTATTGTGGTGAATTACCGTACGACACTGCCAGCGAGACATGTACTCTTTGGCATTGCCATTTACGCACAAAAAATTTGACAGCTGTCAGTTATCGTTTTTGAGTTCCATTGTATAGACGTATTTTTGTACATATAAAAAAAATTTAATAATACAATTTAAATGAAGTTTTCAGCAAAACTAAAATTGAAAAAAAAAAAAAAATTTAAACAAAATCAAGACCTGACTTTTGGGTCAAATTGTACAAAGAGTGGTGAATTTCTGTTTACAAACTCTAAGTTAGCCCACAAAAACTATGGGGACCGTACACGGGCAGTAGTTCTAAGGAGACTGGTGTGCTTTCAATGAAAAGCACAACTTAAATTTGTAGAGAAAATTGCAAGTCTTGATTGGTCATCCTTCCTACAGGGTCTTTACAACCAGAGGCAATTATGCTTAAGTGCTTCGGAGAATGTGGATTCCCGGAAAATGCCAAAATGCTCCAAAAATTTCACGCAAATAAAAAAAAAATAAAAAAAATGGGCGTGGTTGTGAACCTTTTTCATGCTACTTTCTAAACTTTTTCATTTTCTGTGTTGAATTTAATGGGACTTTAAAAATGATTTACAAATTTTTTCTTGTCCTGGTTTCTTCTTAATTTTCTTAATAGAAAAAAAGTTTCCCATTTTCTCATGCCGCTACCCCGCAAAAGTTTGTATGCTGAGCGCAAATTAAAAATTGAAAAGCTTTTAATTTTACACCCTGGAAATTTTCTTATTTAGGTGGCACGAGTATTCTTGAAGAGCAAGCAGCTATTTGCCACATTGTTAGCAACAGCAACTTAATGCGACTACTAGTGTACTACCTATCAGAGCACTTTATGTCAAGTTTAAAGTTTCATTTTACAGCCGTTAAAGGTACCCGCAGGATTTCGTTCGTTCACAAAAGCAAACTTTTCTCATTTCGGTGCAGTTGGTTGTTGGGTGCCTTACATAGAATAGAAAGTTACAAACAAACATATTAACAATGTTATGCTTGCAAACATAAGTACTTACAATATATTTAGTATTTGTATAATAATAACAACAACAACAGCTACGTGTAACAACTTTGTTGTGAAATTTTTGTAAATTTTTTTCTTTTGTTTGAAAACTAACGAAGTTCAAAAACTTTTATATCTAATTGTTGAAAAGCTGGTCTACTTTAATGGGATTAAATAGCAACAATAGCAACAATGTTGAGGTGATATACGTTTCAGTCAAGGGGAAAATCGACAAAGACTACGTGTTTATGGATTGCAGTGGAAAAAACTTGAAAAATGTTTGCGGTGCACCAGAAAACGTCTATGAAGCACAACTTGAAAATATTTTCGAAATTTTATTGGGCAGAACTTTTTTAGGTGCGAGAAATTTGAAATAAAAAGAAAAGCAAACAACTGCGAATAAATAGAATTTCTCTGACTTTGCGTTAAAACTGGCAGTTAGCTGTGAAAAGAGCGATAAAGCGTAGAAAAATGTGGTAAATTTAGAAATTTTATTGTGTCGAACTTTTTAAGTGAGTGGCATTTGCAACAAAAAAGAAATAGTGATAAAGGCTGGAGAAAATTCATTTAAATTGTATGAGTATTAGTGTTGCATGTTGGATTTTTGGTTTTATTTTATTTTATTTTATTTTAATTTAATTATTATTAATTTGATTTAATTATTTAATATTTAATTTTATTTAGTTTTGGGTTTATTTTTTTTTATCAAATGAACATATTTTTGCAAAGCAACTACAAAATGTATTAATTTAATTTAATAATTTCATATAATTTAATTTAATTTAATTTAATTTAATTTAACTTAATTTAATTTAATTTAATTTAATTTAATTTAATTTAATTTAATTTAATTTAATTTAATTTAATTTAATTTAATTTAATTTAATTTAATTTAATTTAATTTAATTTAATTTAATTTAATTTAATTTAATTTAATTTAATTTAATTTAATTTAATTTAATTTTATTTAATTCCATTTAATTTTATATTATTTTCTTTTAGCACCATGTCGATATTGACTGCTCGTATGTTTAGTATTTGAAACAGCAAAACTCTTTGGCGCTTCCAAATTTCCTGGTCGTAAAAACCATGAATTGTTTGAACTTAACTTTGCTTTTCTTATTTTATGGCCTATTTTGTGGTCTCTGGTTAATGGCACATTTCATAAACAAAAGAAATGTTTTCTCGGCTTCCGAGGAAGCAAAACTAAAAATTAAAGAAAAAAGAACGTAAACAAAAATCTATAATAAAATTTAAAACAAAAACAACGCATTGTTTCCCAAAGAATAATAGAAATATGTAAGTATTTTTAGCAAACGTTATGAGTTGTGGTATTGCATTAGAGCTTATTACAATAGCCAAGTTATGGGGCAGCACAAATGCTGGAAATATCTGCGTGTGGAATGCTGCCTTGGTTGTGGGTGGCTGACAGTTCGTTTGGGGGAACGTTGTTATTAAATGCGATATATTGAAATTACTGGAATTTCTTCGTTAGCGAAAAATTTAATATTTTTATGACCACACTGTGGGTGTTGTTGGTGGCTGGATGTATTACACACTGCATTTGGCTTGCTGAGTAAAATGAGAAGCAGAAAAACAGAATCCAGCGCACACTTGCGCGGACCACACACCAGGCCGTCACGGCAAGTTGGCAATTGTTTGCATATTTTGTTTTAATTTCCCCGCTCTGGCTTCTTCTTCTACGTTAAAAAAAAGCAATCTTAAAATAAATAATAAATAAACATTGCAACAAAGTATTTTTATTTTTATGTAAATTTATACGCGGGCACCATAATGTCAGCCAACGCACAGCGCACAGCCACAACTCTAATTCCACTGCTAACCAATTTGCTGTCATATTTGGATTTGTTTCCAATTTTAAAACAAACAACAAAAGATCAAAGCAGCTTAAAACAGACTTTTGTAGCATCAGTAAATCAGCTGAAGAAAATAGGGAAAACTAAATATTTAGACAAGATGACAGAACGGCGCTCAATGTTGGCAATGTGGTGAGTAATGTAAAGTGCACCGTGGGGTGAGTGTGTGAAAAAGTTGTGTAAATTTAATTTTGAAGTATTTTGTACTTCATGAAAAAATTGTTTAAAAAAAATAATTCAAATAAAAAAAAAATTATAAAAGAATATTAAAACAAAAATTTTAAAAGTGAAAAAGATGTGCAAATTTAAATTTAGTGTGCGCTGTGATGATAGCAATGTATTTGGTACTTAATAAAAAAATTGTTAAAAGAAAACAATTCAAAGAAAAAAATTTTATAAAAAAACAATTGAAATAAAAAAATTTTATAAAAAAATATTATAAAATAAAAATACAAATTCAAAGAAAAATTATTATAATTGCTTTATTCCAATTAATACTTTATAGGCTGATTCTCAGCCTCAGACAAGTAATTGTTATACAAAATAAAAATAAAGCTAAACAAAAATTTTTTTTCGCAAGTTTTTATTGTTAAATAAATAATTTTTTATTGTTAAATAAATAATAATAAAAAAACAAACAAGTTTTACAAGCTTAGTTACTTTTGAGTAAAAAAAAAAATTGTTTTTAAAAAGTTCATTACAACCAAAAATTTAAAAAAACAAAATTGAAAAAAAAAAAAATATTTAAAATATGAAGAAAAATTATTATTGCTAAACTTCAATTGTTATAAAAAAAAACTTACCAAAAAAATTTTTTTTTCGCAATTTTTATTGTTGGAAAAATAAATAATAGTTCAAAATTGCTAAAAAAAGACAGAGTTGTATAGTTAAAAAAAAAAAAAAAATTATATTAAAACTTGATTTCTAATTTTCTAGCAACTTTTACCCACAGTGCATCACCTCATCAATGACGATAGTGCACGTGGCAGACGCTGGCGACAGACCAGGAAAATGTGAAACCTTTTTTATTTTTGATTATGCTACGTCAAAGCGACTTCGAGACGCGCAGACATACCGACAGGCATTGGCAAGTGAGCATCGGCAGCACCAACAACAACTACAACAACAACAACAACATTGAACGCAAGAGCCAGTATAAACGTACGCAGCATCAAAGGGAAATTCTAGACGCGCATAAAGTAAAAATAGCCACACCAAGCGCTCCCGAATAGTGCACAGACGTCGATGGGGCACGTTGCAAGCATTTGGTGGCATTGCCCATGATGGTGGCAATGGTTAAAAAATTAAAAATCAATTTCAAAGTTTCTCTTAATTTACAATTTTCCATTGCAATTTCATTATTCACTCTTTAGTTTACATTTTTTTTTTCATTTTCTTTCGCTTTTTTGTTGGCTCATTTAGCGTAAAGTTATGTGATATTTGAGTCTAAGAAGCTGTTTCAACGTGATTTGGTGCGAAATCCAATAGAGCAACTGAAAAAAGCCTTACAAATGTGCGCGCAGCTCATTAGAACAACATAGACAAGCTAAGAGGAGGGGGGTAGCAGGCGACGAAAGGTTGATGGGCGGTGGGCAACTACTTCGGATTTTGGCATATGGATTTCGCACAGAAGTTGTGGTGGTGTCGCGTTCACTTCAAGTGGGTGATTTCACTAATAGAAGAAGAAGCACAACCGACTTGTAAACAAAGTGAATATCGTGAATATCTATTTAAGTTTTTTTTATATTTTTTTTTTTAACTTTTAATTTAACGAAAACTTTTGCCATTTGCATTGAGGCGACAAATTTGTGGGACAGCTGCCAGTAGCAATCACGCACTTGGCGCACACAACAACAATAACAAAGCAAATGAACAATGCCACACTTCACACAAAAAAAAGCAGCAACAAAAAAAAAAAAAAATCGTATATCAATAACAAAAATATCAGTAGCGAGCAATGAGGAGGTGTGTCTCAGCATGGACAGCAAGAAAATGAGAAAAGTTTTTGCTGGAAAATTTTGGTTGGCCAAAATTAGTATTTCTTTTTTGAATGTGCTTTCCCCGCAGCGAGTGAGAAGACTTTAAGTAGCCGTCTCTTAATAAAGAAGACAAAGCAAAATAATATTTTTGTATGAAAGCGAGAGTTTCAAGCGAAAGAAACTTGGTATGTTTTGAGGGGCAACACGCATAGTTACTTTCGTATAGAGTTAAGTACGCA
>OX608082.1:9595581-9698081 GCA_951509765.1 Sphenella marginata
AGCCCCAACAAAGCAACAACAACAAACAAACAACATCAGTTCTGTGAATGAGTGACGGTGGCATGGTAAATTCGACCGGTGTTTTGTTTGAAGTATCGATGTTGCATGCCACATACAAATCTGCGGCATAATTGTTGTTGTTCATGATATTTGTAGTGGGATTAGACACGTTTGTGTGTGCAGCACCGCTGCTGTTGTTGTGACACCATAATTTAGACATTTACTATGGCCAGATGCGCGCTGATTGTTTCTTTGTGGAGGCGGTGGCAGCAATGTGGCAGCCATACGGTGTTTTGAGTTTAGAATTTGTTGGTGTTTTTTTAGGAGTCCCCGTTTTCCTTATTTTTTTCCATTTCAATTTTTTTTTTGGAAATAGTGGCTGCTTTTGAAATTGCTGTTTTCTACAATTTATTTTTGAGCTTTGTCATTTTTTTTTTCTGTCTCTCTCTGTCAGCCTCTGTCAGCGTACTACAGCCTCAAGAGAGCTTAATGGATATGGGAGAGTATAAAACCGGAAACCAATGTAAGAATCTTCGTTGAGAGCGTGATCCAGCGTGATAAAATCCGATATTCGACAAAGGTGCCGAACTTCGTTAAAGGCTCTGGATCATCGCAATATTTCTCTCTGCTGGGTCCCAGGGCATACATTTATAGGAGCACGATTCTTCTACAATTTAGTTTCTTCTTGAGGAGTAAGAAACATTGAGAAGAAGAAGGTAAAAAGTTCTCTGTGAAGAAAAAGAGAGAACATCTGAGAATTTAATGAGAGCAAGAGAGAATATGGAAAACTCATTCGAAGACAGGAAAGCAGAAACGGAAGAAATTAAATGATGGAAAAAGACTAGAAAAATACAGAAAGAGTTCCATGAAGCAGAAGAAAATGGGAAAAGAAACTATAGGAAATTTATCGGTAAAGCAAAAGCAGATGAAGAATAAAGCAAGTTGAATAAAAAAATCGAGCAGTAGAAAAACCTGAAGAATCAGATTTTTTCTTAAGAGGAGCCAGATTGATAAAAAAGGAAATGAAGTTGAAAACGAGAAGATAAAAGAGCAAAAGAATAAAATAAAGAGTATGGAGGGAAAAGAAAAATTACAAGAAAAATATAGTGAAGCTGAAAAGGAAGTAAACTACATAGGATAAGAGAAGGGAACAAAGAGGAAGAGTATTATGAACAGCTTAGAGAACGAGAAAAATGAAAAATTATAATAGGAAAAGGAGAATGAAAAAGAAAAGAGAATTTTAAAAATAAAACCAAAAAGGTTAAGAGTAAACAAAACGATTTGAAGAAGAAGAAGACGTTCCTTCAACAGCTGGTTCTACGTATTGATAAGACTCGGGGCTTACAAGAAACGAAAACGAAATAGAAGAAGAGGGAAAGAAAAAAGGAGCAGTGTAAAATCAAGAGAACAAAATAAAAAAAAAATAATTGGAGATGATGACATATTGAAAGAGAGGTATTGAGTATGAAGAGCGCGGGAAGGAAAGGATAGAAGAATAATAAGAATAGCACAGCAGAAGGAATAAATCAACGTAAGTAAAAATTTAGAAGAAGATAAAACTGCGGGTAAGGAGAAGAGAACGGAAAAAAGAATAGCAACTTAAAATAAGATCAAGCAAAATTTGTCTAGCTCTGCAAAAAAAAGCATCAAATTTAAACGAAGAACAAGACCAAATACAGAAATAAAAAAAAGCTTGCCAAAAGCGAATATTTTGTAAAAAAAAAATTATTTTGTTTCATAACAAAATTCTGCAACGCGAGAACAAATGCAACGATTCAACAATTGTTTTAAGTTCACCATACAGGGTGATTGTGTCCCACAGCTAATTCCGTAATTCTGTGAATCACATAAAAAAGTCCATCCACTATATGTAATTACAGACACTAATAGCACAAGCCAAATATTAGTCTCACACCTTTTTGCACTTTAATGACTCAGAGCAGTCCTTTGGCTAAACAGCTGCAATTCACATGAACGAACGAATTATAATAATCCACCACGTTTATTCGCATTCATTTGGCACAAAGTGTAAAGAATTAGTTATTTAGCTTTTGAATTCCCGGGAAAAAAAAATGAAAAAAAAAATTGCAATCCCAAGCATAAAGCGCATATTCAAAAGCTTTGCGCTAACAACCACCATAAAAATGAATGTTGGACGCTACCCAAAATGGGTTCACGCGCCACCCCCTCTAACTCATACCACGAATAAAATAAATATTAAATGTGCACATTTTTGATATTTGCGAAAGCATTAACGCGTTTTATGTGTATGAGTGTGTGAGTGTATCTGTGTGTGTGTGTGTGCGTACGTGTTAATCACATAGAAACTGATTACATGGAAATCCGTCCAGTAACGCCTTGTCTGCGCCACATAACATTTGCCATATTTAATTCCACCGACGCTTACTATTCGTATAACAACAACAATGACTATGTTAATCACCGAGTCAACAATTCCGCGTAAATGCCACTTAATGACCAACATAGTTGTCGCCGTCATCGTACACACTCGCTCTCTTCAACATGCACTGATGGGTGAGTTACTTGATTGCAAACGGTTTGTTCATTGTGCTCGTAATTCATTGGTGTAGGTGTTTGACACGTCACATGGGACAGCGAGCATAGCTAAATTGAGTCATTATGTGTTTACAAATTTCGCTACAAAATGCACTCACACTCGCACACGGCACCTGCACTACACCTTAACCCCTTTTCGCTGCAACACCACTCCCAAACGGAAAGTGCATGGAGTGCGTGTCAGCGAATATTTTTCATAGCAAATTTTTTTTCGTATTTGATTTCTAATGACGAATTCAAATGAATTCGTTTGGCGCCTCGATTATTGTGTGTTGCTGTGGTGGTGTGGTGTGCATCGTGGTGTGTTTGAGTGAGTGTTGCCTGCTATTACCATTTAGTATGTCGTGTGTTGTTATCGTTAATCTGTTTATGGCATTCATTCTTATGCGAAAATGTCGATGTTGGTTGGTTTGTTGTTAATCCTATTGTTGTTGTTGTTGTCGTTGTTTTTGTATATATACATATGTATATTAAACTGACCATTCGCATGCCACATATTTAGCATTTGACGTTGGAATGGTGTCAACCAATTTGCAAAATTGCACTCACACTCAAATACACACACACACATACACATACTAACAGCACGTTTGTAAGCAAAAGGAGACAAACAAATATTTTTTTTGAAACGCCTCACTCATTTGTTGAACGTAACTAATGGCTCACATGAGTGGCGCTGTGGCTTAAAAGGCATCCCTGTAGGGAAATTAAATTTATGTGAATACATATAGCATGTGTTGAGGTGTAAATAAAACAAATGAGTGTTGGGAATTCAGCAAAACTAATGTAGGCAGAGTTTGTCTAATATGTGGTGGAAGGTTATTAAATTATTCGCATGGAAACATTCAACTAAAAAAATATGGAAAAATATCCGAAGCTGAAATAATGCTGAATTACAGAGTTGGAATAATGGCCAAGGTAGGTTAAATTTTAGTTGAGAAGGGAGTTCGTTTATTTAGGAAACAGCGTCAATATCTCATCATAACTATCCTAACGCATGACTCAGAGCTTTAGACAATATCGAATGAAAAAGAGGTGGTTATTGAAGTATTTTCTAGTAAAACTCTCAGGAAGATTTATGGTCCATCGCGGGAGACGTTCCACTTTTTCACTTAGACCTAATTCCGCAGTTCTCCGATAAAAGAACATATCGACCGGTGGGATATTTAATCGAGGCAAACTTTTTAAAATGTGTGACATTTCTTCCAAAAACGTTCTGTTTCAGAGTTCGCTTGAAGGAAGTCCTCTATATGATGCAAAAAAGGCTACCTTAGCAGGATATGTTTAAAATTTATGAATGAATAGGATGCTTCAGGGATAAATGCTGAGAAACGCGCGCTTTTTAACTCAATCTGAGATAAAGCGCACTTGAAAATAAAAATATTATTTGTGAGTTTCAAAGACATTTTGTGAGTTGGAGTTGCCTTATTGAAAAAAATTTCCAAGCCGACTATAATTTTTTTCAATTTCCTACAGGGTCACGCACTACATTTAAAAATTTGAAAAATCGTCTGTCTGAATAATATTTGTATATCAATGCATATGAACAGATTTAAATAGGAATTTCAACATTAAAAAAGTTTCATTCTGTCAGGACGTCCTGCTGTTTTTAATTCGCTGCTTCTTCTTCTCTTGCACCTTTTTTATGTTCCTTGAAAAGTGATGGAGGTGATTTTATTTTAACGGCAAGTACGAGCAATAACAAGCACACAGCGAAAAACATTGCAAACTGAAATGAATTTAATGGGCGTTATTTAGCTGTCGGCCATATTAACTGACATTATAACAAATGTCTTAATTTACTGTACGAAATTTCAGGTTGTTGTTTTTAACTTTTTTTTTTGCACGTTTGTTGTTGTTGTGTTATTTTGTGTGTGTTAAGGTACTTCCATGTCATTACCTTCAGTTGTGTATTCATTTCATTTCATTCTTAGCACAACCATCGTCGGTAATATTAAGTGCTACAGCTGAAAGTTTTGGAGTACTTTTTTTTATTTATTATTTTGGGGGTCGTTTGAAATTTGCAAATAAATTGTTTCAAGTTTTCGAATGTAAACACATATTTCGCTGGAAAGAAATTCGATTTTTTTTTTGTAGTTCTTGGAAACGCTATATGCACTGAAGGAGTTTAAAGCCTCGTTTTCTAGTACCGGGATTCTTTAAGTTTGACAGTCTCTTCTCGTTTTGAAGTACTAGCCACTACGTGCCTTCTCTCATGGGAGAGATAACTTTCTTCCCGTTTCGTGTGGAGTACGTTCCCCAAGTATATATCCTTTTCGAAGATCATTTTTTGGATTACACTTTCCGATGATAGGCTCTTATACACATTTTCGTTGTTGAGCGAATTGTTCATGAACTCCACTTCTCCACGGTACCACTTCAGTCATGGCTCCACTTCTAGAATTAGTTCCTGCGGATTGAATAAAAAGGGAACAGGACTAAAAAAGGAAAATTGAGTGGAATGCTAACAGCAAAGAGAAGAAAGACAAAACTCGAAGGTGGAGAATATGATAACGAAGTAGAAAACATTTAAAAAATAACACAAGAAAAATAGGAAAGGCACTTAAAGAATTTAGGTTAATGAAGATATAAAAAAAGAAAAGAGGAGAAAGAAGAATATGTGTAGAGATAATAAGAGAAAATACAATAAAATAAAAAAAAACGATACAATACCAAGAAGCGGAAGTGGACTTTGAGCAAATAGAGAGCAAACAAATTCAAACCCCAATCGAAGGCACATATAAACAAACAGATTTCCATTTAATGAAAATTTAACTTGTAAACATATTAATTTTCGACAAAATTTATTAATTAGCCTTGAGTTAAGTTGTACATTGCACGTAAATATTGCAATTGAAAATTTGCATTGTTCATCGTTTTGGTCATTAGCAGCAGCAAGAACGGCTTCTGGGCCCAATCGTGTTATACAACTGCTGCAGCAATTATTGTTAAACAAAACCCAGTACATCTACATATTTCGAGAGTGACACCAAATTAACCAATAAAATATTATGTGAGCGATTATGAGAAATAATTTGATTAATAATTATTGTTTCGTGGTCATTATTCTAAACTTTTAGCTCTTTCTTATCGTGAATTTTGGCAGCCAGGACTAAAGTTGGAAGCAAGGACGGATCTACGCGGGGTATAGAATTTAACCCGCTCCTCTTATTGGAATACCAAATTTCATATTTTTGAGAAAAAATGTGGATGAAAGATGCCTACAAAATTTCATAAAAAAAAATAAATAAAATTATTTTCCATCCGTGTACATATTCCGAGAATCTTGTTATAAGCTTTTTGCTCAAATAAAATAAGCTTCATATAAGGCATCAATTTTTTTTTTATTGGTTCAACAATTGCACGGTAGTACGAGTTTGTGCATATGCTCCAACGGATGGATACTTCCCATAGGCAAATTGGATACATTTGTTGTTGTGTGTTTGTGTGTTTGCTTGGTTGGCTCATGTGTGCCAGTATGCATGGTTTGTGCTTGGTGTTATGTCGCGTTGCTGCTTTTGGTTTGTAATCTGTCACCTTGCGGCTGACTTAAGCAACATACACTGAGCTTTCCGACTGGTAATACAAGCAATTAAAATGCAATTTCATTGCTGAATGACCACCACGTCATGCCACACCATGACATTCCTGCTATACAAATACAATGCAGATACGCATTAAGATTTCTACACGGATATTTGTATGTATGTATGTGTGTGCGCAATTTGGCACACATAACGGCTGCCATAGTGTCTCATGCCACATGTGCCACATGCTGTTGCATGCGCTTGCATATTATTTACACACACACACGCACACACATACATAAATGTATATTAACATTTTATTACTATTATGATTATGCGAATGCAGCAACATGATTAATGATCCATTGCTGGTCATTTAGCTCTTTGCGACGTCACATTCATATTGCATTATTCATATCGAATGAGTTTTTTTTTTGAAATTTTTTTTTGATTCATTTGCAACAAAAATATTGTTAAATGAAATTAATGTATGAGCTTTTATGTATTTTTATGATTATTTTATTTATTTTTTGTGCATGATTGTTGCATAAGTTACAGCCGTGGATTCGTGAATTGTGCGCTCATTTATTATATTGCAACATTTCACATTGTTAACCCCTTCAACTCGTCAAGTTGTAGCTGAGTCTGTTGTTGCCACAAATGTTTATCGCCTTTTTTTAAATTTAACTCTAATTTGAATATCTCAGTTCATGTTTTAAGCGTGATTTCATTTCAAATCATGGCTTGGCTTGTCATTCATTTGTCATGCAATCAGCCAATCAATTTGCCTAAAATGACATCGTAGGACATTCAGCGATTGGAAGCGGGGTGGCATGGTTAGAATGCGCTTGAAGTCAAGTTATTATAAATGAATTAGTTTCGTAGTGATTGCGCATTTCATTAAAGAAATAGCTCAACAAATAAATTGTAATAAAAAACAGGTAAGGAAGGGGTGGTCTTCGACTATAATGAAAACTTTATACCTTTCATGAATTTGCATAACTTTTTAACAACTTCCCTGCCCAATGAGTCATATATGACTCACGAGAGTGTATTAAAATAAGTACATGAGTCATATGTGACTCATTTGTCTATACAAATTACATAAGAAGGTCCTATATGCTCACATGTGACTCATTGAAAGTGGTAAACATGTTTTTTTTGCTACGTTCATGAGTCACATTTGACTCACAAAATTATTTATAAAAATAACATTTTATAATATATGTTCCTATTACTCAGTTAAGCATTCCCAAAGCGTATCCGATCTTTTACTACTTACAATTGGTACAAACCCTTCAAAACTGCTCATTTAAAGATACATAGCGCAAACCACATTTTTCGGAACAATCGATTGTATGGGACCACTTTGGACCAGAGTAAAATTGACCCAGTTGATTCTAATAATATAAAACAAAAGCTTCTTTAGAAAAAATTGGTTTTCAAAAATTATTTTTTAATGTTTTCCATAGAAATATTGATAAGCTTATGCAAAAATTTTAAAATTTTCTAGAAATTTAAAAAATGAATTTTTAAAATGGTTCTAAAATTTTTGGCAGAATTTCAAAATACTTTCTGAGTACGCAGTTTTGTAATCTATTAAATTCAAGTATCACAAAGAGCAAGTCTCAAAACTCTTAAAAATGTTGTTGATTTTTGGTAATTTTTTTTCTTCATAGTGTTGGTATTTTCTTACACATCCAACTGCCATAGTTATTCAAGGCTTTGAAGGGGATTCGGAGAAAAAATTGAGGAATCTAACCTAATCAAATTTAGGTGCGAATTTAATGAGAGAGAGAGAGAGACAGTTTTTGCCTTATCATAAATGGAGGTTAGGTTGAAAGATAATCAGAAAATCTTATCTCACTGTGCTCTTTCTCTTCTTCTTAATTGCCTTGCGAAATCTTCCCAAGAACTTCACGAAAGAATGCCACTTACTAATCTTTCAAATTCAATTAACTCCACAACATCATTCATAGTAAAATTACTCATCACACATGCACATATTTGTGTAGGCTCAGAAATTTGATAAATCACTAAATATGATCGCAGCGATAAATTATTGCACCATCGATCGTTGTTAGCATGGATATCGATACGGCGATCTTTGTGGGCAGATAAAGTGAAAAATGAGAAGCAACTAAAAGGAAACAAAAAAATTTATTAAATCAAAAATGCCCATAAAGCTGTACATACAAAACTGAAAAGAAGAAAATCGTCGCTTTTAATTGAAAAGCGCAGAGTAACAAAGGCGCAGCAGGAAGAATCAAAAGATAACAGCCACGCGTAGTACAGACAGCAAGTCAGCGTCCAGTTGGCTTATCCACCAGATCGTAGAATGTCTATGCACAGGCTATGGCTAGCTAGCGCCAATAAGTTGAACTCATAAATCCTCATTTCACAATAAATTGCTGTTGAGACAGCAAAAATGCGAAAAAACCCACCCAACGCCAGCAGTGTGGACGCAGCCCACTTAGAGACTTGCAATAGCGCATTGTTATTGTGTATTTACGTAGTCTACTTTTATACGTTCATATATATATACATACACATATAATAAGAAAATAATCTTTTATCTGTTTTTGTTTAAATTTTTTCATTTTCATTTTTTATCTGATTACTCACCAATCGATCCATCTAGCGAGTAGGCATTTCGTTGCCATGCCCACGTACATAAATCACAGGTGGTAAGTCCGTCCGCGGCAACGCCATCATCCAGAAATGGTGGTCGTGGTGGTGGCGGTACAAAACGCCCATTCCACAAACCATTCTCGCTGCCATCGAATGCAAGCGGTGAATCGAAAGTGTCCTCTACAATCGCATTCGACCACCATTCGGCATCATTTTCGGGCAGATAATTATTATTCGATGTACCATCTTCGCCAAACGTACTGCCGCTGCCATCGGCATTCGTATGCACTGACGCTGTTGCAGCAAAATCATTCGTGATACTCGAATCGAATGGTGATATTAGCTGATTGCCAAAGGTGGGTGATGGTGTGGCAGAGGTATCGTATGGCTGTTGTTGTTGGTGGTTGAGGTGGTGCTGATGATGATGATGAACATTGTCGATGCCGCTGCTGCTGCTGCTGCCAGCGCTGCCAGATAGCGAATCGAGACGCGAATTGGGAAATACCGTACGCACGGTTGTTGTGGCACCATGAAAAATATCCGCTCCAATTGGACCGGGCAGGCGGGGATACATTTTCCGTATCTAATATTGAGTTGAGTGATGACAGCTGTTGCCAAGCGGATTAGTTTGGCAGTAGCTGTCACTTAGTTGGCGTTGGCTGGAGGCTTACGTCGCGTCGCGGCTACACTTGGCAGTTGATGTTGGTGTAGTTGATTAACGTTTACTTTTTCGTTGTTGTTATTTTATATAATGTTGTTTTTGTTTTTGTTCTTGTTTGATGATGATTTAGTGCTTCTGCAGATGTTGCAAGTAAATCTGTAAGTAGAATAAAGGCAAGAATTGAGTTAGAATAACAGTTGGCGTGGAATTTGTACGTGATTATAAATTTGGAGTGAATAAGTACAGTTGTGAGCAAAAAAATTTGTTAAAAATTAAAAATGACATTTTTCAGCTTCCATTTCTGTTTTAGGATTTTGAAAGATCATAGGTAAATAAATATCTCCTTCAGTCCAGTTAGGGGCAGCGATTACTCAAACCAAGCTGGTTACAGCAGCACTAGACTATCAAAGAATCAGTTAGGAACATATCAAAAGAAAAAGAAAAGAAAAAATATGGGAAGAATCTCAAGAGAGACGTCGCCTAAGAAGATCTTTTTTCAAAATAGACTCTTTAGTATTTGAGCCACCATGAGATCATTATTGTTTTTTCCATCGGTCCGTTGTTCTATCAGCGTTTTCCTGATTCCCGCAGTTTTGGAAATCACTCTTCGAGGACAAAGCCGGATCGCTTTTGTTCTCCAATCCTTGTGAGTACCTCATTAATATAAGAGTACATTCATACCTCAAATCTACTTAGGCAAAATCCCTCACGTACCAACACTTCTTACGGCACGTAGACCAATTTGTATTTTGCCATTTCATTTTTTACACAGATTTTCAAAATCGAGTGCATTTTAGCTACGTTATGCGGTCAAGAGCGTTAATGGGCCGCGAAGTGTTCCCGCTTCAAAATGTTGTCTTGCCCCCCTTTCTGCCTAACGCCTTTACTACTTATCATACTCGCATTATGGTGGCTAATAATTGTGCGAATCATTGCAGTGAATGTGGTTGGATTGAAGCGTAAAAATTCGATTTTCTCAATTTATTTCTTTTTTTTTCTTTGCGCTTCGCTTCGTTCGTTCGTTCGTTTTGCTCGTCGATTGTGGTTTAAGACTTCAATAACTAGATTTGCCGGTTACTCACTCCATCATTCCATCACATGGCACTTCAGTGTTTTTACGACCAGAACGAATCGGTTTTTATTTACAGCCAATATTCATTTCATAAAATTTGATATAAATAAACTTTTTCTTCAATACGAACGCTAGTTGAGCGCCTTTACTATGGGGTTTTGCTGTAGTTGGCGGGCGTTTTTTTGTGAATTTGTTTGGTTTCTTCATATTTTCTGATTTATAATTTTTTAAGACGAATCAATCACAATGATTATGATAAATGATTTGTGCATTATTGTTATGCGCGTAAAGCTTGTTTTCTTTTCTTTTTTTTTTTTTTGATATTACGTTGTAATTGTCTTTTGGTCAGTTATTCTTTTGGTCGATTTTATGATCGATTTGCGTTCGGTTTATTGAACGAAAACAAGTATGAGTTAACAAGGTGTTTGAAAAGATGTTGCATAGAGTGGTTATTCCTGTAGTTCGAGTTTTCCACTTGACCATTTGCCAAATTTTGTGATTTTTAAGATAGTAGAAAAATTCCAAGGATGCTTGCTGAAAACTGATATTCGTTTTCTTAATTAAGAACTCACGTTATCGTTCCTTTGGAGATATTCATTCTTGTTTTTCCTATCGATAAATGGCTGCTAAAAATATCGGCGAGACTCGCTCTCAATCCTAGCTGTCAGCGCTTTAGCTTTGTATGCTGAAATAATCTGAACTCGTGTATTCTACTGATTCACTCTTAAAGCAATTTGTTCTAATTTTTCTTAACCCATGTTCAGATTACAACATAAAGTACTTAGTTTCGTATAAATTGTGAGGATGTATTCGTAAATTCCTGGTTAATTTGTTTTCGCAGTAAGCACTAGGTAAAGGGAGAAAATTGGTTTATCAACGCCTTCTATATGTCCTCCCCCCGCTGAAAATGTAATTACGTAAGTATGAACATGGCCTTAGATATATTTGAAATTTATACTGCGATGTTAGTTTACGTAACGTAGGAAACAAGTGAGAACCTTTTTTCAAAAACCGATGACAGAGTGCCGGGCCTTGAAATTCATACAACTTTCCCCTAGTAAAATGTGAAGAAAAACTAATTTTTTTTGGTGATGCTTTTGTTGGTTACATGATTTACAAGAACAATGCATACTTTGATATAATACTATACTATATACTCTACTCTTTACTAAGGTTAGTCACTAAGCTATTTTCAATCTTCTTTAATTTTTTATTTAGTTAAAATTCTTACAAAATATTTTAAAAGCCGAAACCACTTAGTTTATGTATTAAATCATGCCAGTCTGAACATAGGTTTAATACCACCCAAAAGTGGTTAACCAAGACGTTTGCGAAGAGTTAAAAAGTTTAAATAATGATAAAATATGTTAAGAAAATATTTAACTATACAAAAGAAAAAAAAAAAAAATTTATTAAAAAAATTATAAAAAAATGTTTTTTTCAAAATCTGTAAATTTTACGATTTTTGTGCCACCCTGTTTCACCAATTCAACTTGTATAATGTAAAAGCATTCACTTTCACATGATTTTGAAAAGTATTTTTTATGATGATTTAAATAATAATTGTGTAATTTCTATAAGCAGTACATATATGTTTGAATGTTTGTGCATGCTTTTGTATAAGTTGCATGTAATTTGGTTTGATTGCAGTCGATTTGCGTGAAGTAAATCACTAATTGACCCAATGAACGTACGAACCAATGTTGCGTATGATTTGGCTGAGTAAGCAAATTTTCAATATTCAAAATTTTATAGCAGCTCATTTGAGTTTGAGTATTTCCGCACAAAAAACAACAACAACAAAATGTTGAACAAAAATTATATACATAAATAAAAAAAAAAAAATTAAATAATAATAGCAACGCACGCACGCCTTGTAAGCAAAAAAAAAAAACATTTAAAAAAAAAAAAACATTTTTATGCGTTTAAAATGTTCCAATAAAATAAAAGTGTTGGCATAAATTTGCTGGCTCATATTTTTGCAGCTGCTGGCTGCCGCTTTTTGTGTGCGACCGCAACAATCATTGGCCAAAATCTTGTTAACAAGCTTCATTAACGTCATTTTTGTATAACCTGTTGATATATGGTCGTTTGGTCGTTTTGCGGCAGCCAACTAACTGACGGATCAGCCAAGCAATCGGCGTGTATGCCAGCGTTCCAATCCGTAGTCATCAGGCTCATACATACATACTTAGTTGCTGATTGTCGGTGTATTAAACAACTATTTTGTTGTTGTTATTATTATTATTATTATTGTTGCTGTTGGTTGGCGGTAACTGTTTTGCATTCACCACACAACGAGCGCTAACAACATTTGGTGTGGCTGATTTGCCGCCGAACGAGCGTCTTTTTTGCTTAAATGTTGCCGATTATTTGCTACATACATAGATACTTATTTTTGAATATGTACAGTGAGATGCAAGCAAAAATGGACACAAATATTTTGAAATTTTTTTTTTCATCGGAATTAAAAGTAAAAAAATAAACTTGTTCAAAGCATTGTATTCGATAATTAATTTTAGTTAAACCATCTAAGAATATTATTCGTCGATTATTTTTCGAAGGGTCTTCTGAAGTCGATTTATTGAATTTAACTATCGATATTTTAACCAATTTAAATATTGAAATTTTTTTTTAAATATGTTTTCAATGCATTACATAACGATTTTAGCTCGAGCTAAAGCTGTTTATTGATGGTCACATATTACAAAAACAATTCTCAAATAAAGAATAAGCTCGATACTCCTCTATGGCATGAATGCATGTGTGGCATTTGTAGTGGTGTCAACTTCAACCTAATTTTTCTATGTTATAATTACTTTTATTGTAATATTTTTGTTTGATGGCAATGTAGCTTGAGCAGATCTAGCGCTACATATGCAATTCTTTATACCTCAGATGTATAGTTTGCGCGTAAAAGGCGGCACAATTTTCCAGCTTGCGAGTTTTTTAAAGGTGCCAAAAACATATTTCATGATATTTCAATTCGTTTTATACTAAAAAAAATTATAGCAAGATCTAACTGAAGTTAGTTAAAATCTGAATAACCTTTTTTTTCCAAAAAAAAAAAAAAATAGCATTTCAATTGACTATACCATTTTACGTGCAACAGACTGTACTTATATCATTTACTTCATTTTTGTTATGGTTTTTCTCCTGAACGAAGTCTTAATTAAAATTGGCATTTTGGTAGCATATTGACGTTTCGTCGTCAACAGCAAGAACAACAAAACAACAACACTGTCAGCGCTACATATAATATTATTATTGTTTTTGTATTGTACCTGTCGCTGCCGGCTCCCATTTATGTTGCCCCCAAAAACTTAGGCGTGTAACTGATAATATAGTAAAGCCGAAGTGGCTATGTACTCGTACAAGTATTTTGCTTGTACACGCCCACATTACTTAAATCTAAGCCGCGCGCGGCAATTTGATGGCTTGTTGACGTCGTCAACGGAGCCGCTAGTCAGCAGCCTGCAGTTTATTTGGCATTTAGTGGCTGTGTTCACATTTAATAGCATTTTCAATTTTCATTTATGAAAATGAAATGGTGTAATTTTATAGCAAATTAACTCTTTAAGTCTTAATGTTGTATGTTGGGGAGTGGAAAATTCATATCGTTAGGTAGTTTGTTTGGTGCATTTTATTAGCCCCACGCTGAGTTGGTTGATAATCGGTCTCTTTAACTGCGTGGACATTTTTAAGAGTGCAGAGATTTAAATGTGCCGGTGAAAGTGAAAATTTGACTACGATAATTTAAGTGGACTGGAATTTGTTATGTTAAATAAAGTACAAACAAAAAATTGCTGAAATACTTAAACGCCTGCGAAGAAGGGGAAATAATTTTCCTAGTATTCCAAAGATCACTCTTACTCACTTCTGTTACTTTCCATAAAAGCTAACTCATTGCATTAAAAAAAATCTTCGCTTTACAGGCCAAACCACAATCGATTGAGGGCATTATTTTTTGTGTTTCCTTTTTATCCTCCAGTGATCGTGATCACGTCTTCATCATAAGTGGTTAAGTTGGCGTTGGTTTTCAATTTCATTTTCATAGCACATAGCGCACTTATGCTTACATGCATTCCACATATACAAACACACATAATTGCAAGTGTGGAGGGGGTCATATGTATGTATGCAAGGATGTATTTTACGTATTGTCCGTACGTTATGATCTGTTGGCCTTTGCTGCACGGTGTTGGCAATAACACAGCTCAGCGTTGATTGTGTCAGAATGTGTCAGAAATGCAGACAAAGCTTCTTAACAAACGCTGCCACATACATACATACATTAATACATACAAACATTTACATACTATATGTATGTTCAAGTTGTTGCTTTGTTTTATTCCATCTTCAGATTGGCCTTACTTATCTGTTCCAATGCCTGAGCATGAGAAGCTTAAAAGCTGCAACAACATTGATGGTGGCAATTCGAAGAGATTTGCCAGCTTTGTTGCAAATTGCGTTGTTGTTGTAGTACCGCATCGAATTGTGGTGCGCACACAGGCGCAACCAATTGCTGCTCATCCTTTTGTGGTGAATAAGCTGGAGAAAAAAAAAATAAATTGCAACAACAACATAACAATACTTTTGCACAGAAAATTGCTCATTTTGTTGGACGATTGTCTTTGCATTTTGTATTGCTTCAACAGAGCAACATAACAACAATGCGCAATTGGGTATGACAGTACACCGTTGGGAAGAACTTCGTGGCTTAAAAATGTTTGTAGTCAGTCCAACTGTAAGTACTCGAAACATTGGTTTCCAGGACTTAAAAAAACATTTTTATGAGAAATTAACTTTTTCACTTTGAAAGGGCATACTTAGAGGTTTCAAAAAATATTTCGGAAAAAAAAAAAATTTTAATTTCAAATTTTTCAAAATCGAAAAATTACGGTTCTTAAATTATGAAAAACAAAAAATTGAATTTTTTTTTTATACTTGACATGTTTTTATAATTTTTTATTTAGTAAAATTTAAAAAAAAATAAATATATTAAAATTTTTATACTTTTGTAAATTCCACTAGCAGAAAAAATTTTTTTCAGAGGTTGAAATTGAGAAATATTATGATAATATAGTTGAGTTACAAAAAAAAATAATGGAACAAATTACAAAAAAAGAATTTTTTTACCAAAAATTTAAAAATTTATATGCATACATATTTCTAAAATTTTAAATTTCGGAAAAGCCCAAATTCTCCTAAATCGTAAAAAATTAAATTTTCCCATTTAATTTTGGAAAAATGAAACTGCTTTTTTTTATAAATTCCACTACAGAAAAAATTTTGTCAATGATGAAACTTTAGAAATTTTTGTTTAACTCGTTGGGTTCAAATAGAAAGTGAAATAAATGACAAAAAAAAATGTTTTTGCCCAAAATTTATAAAGAATTTAAAGGTTTGCAAATCAAAAATTTAGAGCTCCCCATTTTTTTTTTTGAATCCTCTAGCAAAAAAATTTTTACAAAGGAACACAAATCAATTTAAAAAAAAAAAACTAAAAACAACCTTCTGATAATTTCAGGATATCTTTAGATAAACATACAATAAATTCCATAAATTCAAAATTTTCTAAAATTTAAAATTTAAAATTTGTTTTTAAAGTAATTTTTTTATACCTCTAATTAATTTTTTTTTAAATTCAGTTTCTTTTATTAAAAAAAAAAAAAAAATTTCCAAACAAGAAAAAAGTGAAATTTTGCATACGCATAAATTTAAAAAATAAATATTAAAATTTTTCAAACTTCCAATTAACAAATTCTGCTTCTCTTCTTCTTTTGATTTAAATTTCCGTGGCACTTCTTTTTCTTTTGCCACCAGTGTCTTGCCGAATCTGCCTCATAGCTTGATCTTAATGTTTTTTTTTTTTTTTTTTTTTTTTAATATTTTGCTCCTGCGGCTGAACGTCTTGCGGTTATGCTTAGGCTGCCGATTATCTCACTTTTGATGATTATTTCAATGATTGCCCAGGAATGGATTTTGCTTTTGTTTTTTTTTTGCTGATCTCTTCGCATACCACAACTTACGATTGCGCATGAACAATTTTCGTTTTCAGTTTATGAAGTGTTTAATACCAATCGAGTGTATGTAATCCTGTAAGCAACTATATATGCCGATATATATGTTTTTGTTGCTCATCGCCTTGCATTGATTTTAGTTGCAACAAACACGACTTACAAGTTTCGCTTGTCTTGCCACAAATATCATGTGCGCGATTGTGGCACAATACAGGCCAAAGGTGCCCCAACGACCGGGTGGCCGCCACTCGCCACTACCTCATAATTTATGGCACGTCCTTTGTAGGTCGTTTTACTGCTGTTGTTGTTGTTGTTTCTGTTGCTCCATATCATCGCATTGTGTTTCGAGTGTTTGTGGTATGTTCTGTTCGCATTATTCTTTTGTTCTTGCAGTTTGAGCTCATTCTTTCACCTTTTATAATTACATTTTTCTCTCTTTTTTTTCATCCGCTCTAAGCATTCTGAAGATTCTTGTTTTTCTTATTCCAAGTATGTTCTACTAACTTCAATGCTAGTGTGCTCTAATCTAAATTTCCTATAAATATTTCTTAGATACTCATTTGCCTCAAATGCACTCACGTACCATATTTACGGTAATTGTTGTTGTTGTTGCAACACTTTGATTTGGCGATAAAATCCATAAATAGTATCATAAATTAAAAAAATATATGCACATAGTTATTTTGCTTTATTGGAAAATTTATTACAAATTGAATGAGAAATCTTAACTTTCGTGTTGTTTTAATTGGCCACACATACAAATACACAAATGAGCGCCAGTTATGTATGAATTAGGTACGGTTAGTAGAGATTGGCAGTGCCTTGTTTTAAAGAAACCGGGTCTGTCATGTTCGGTACTAAGCACATTCGAATGTTTGAGTGACTTCCAGTTCTAGTAGAAGTCCAATCCAAAGGTCATATTTATCAGAAAAAAGTTAATGGAATTTTCAATTTTTTTTTTTAAATTTGGGATGAATTTTTATGAAGAAAGCTTCAAAATTTGAAAAAAGCGCTGAAATTTGTATGAAAGGTAATATACAAGTTTTCTTTTTATTTTATTTTTTTTTTTTAAATTTTTTATTATCATTTTAACTTTAGCTTTCTACCAACATTTTGCTCTGACTTTATTCAACCTCAAATAATGACATCTTTCCAAGAACCGGTTCTTCCTGAACAGGGTTTTTGTTATCACCAATTTTTTGTCCGCAGAAACCGTATTTCCTGAATTCATTTTTTTGTTGTTGTTGTAATTGTATTATAACTGGTTCAACATATCCGTCATTGTTCGATTTATTTGTGACTTTAACTACCGATCTTAATCACTAAACTAGTTTAATAAATGTACATATATATATCGCTATGGAACATGATGATTACAGTGAAAATAGAGTTGCCAACATCAACATTTATAAGTTAAAAAATTCTCCAAATTATTTTTTAAAATTAACACAAACTTGTTATCAAATGAATTTTTTATTAAGTTAACGGACTTCATAACTTCTATATTTTTCAGCCATTCAGCTAAGGGGCGCCTTCTTTAGGTCAATACAGAAGATGGTGTTTTCTGTTTTTAGAAATTTTTTTTTTATACAGAAAACAGATTCTTTAGTGATGCTGAGTGACTGGGAACACATCAAGCTACATATCATATATATGGTTTTGTGAAAGATCATTATGTTTTGAAGAACGCTTAACTTTATCTCAGCAATGTTAGGATCTGTTTAACCTCTCATTAAAATAGCTCTATAATTTAATTCGTAGATAGAACGTTGCTGAAACCTAACATAGGATTATACCGCCCCTAAGAACTCAATATAGGCAAACCATTTCTAAAAACTCTAAAACCTTCTCCCAAAAACCGACTGAAAACAAATTTGTTTTAGATGCTTTCTTTTGTTAACTAATTAATGCGTTCAATAATTTATAATCTGTTAATAAAATTTTGATTAATTAAGTACCAATTGGGTATAATAGCATATCATTTTAATCACCAATAAAACAATAGAACTATATGAAAAAATAACAATTATTCTCAGGAAACATAAAAAATAATAAATTAGTGTAAAAACCCAAAGTGGCCATTGTCAAAGTCAACTAATTTAAATTACCAACTTTTTATGTTTCTTTTTGCTGTGCAAAGTGTCATAAAAACGTATTACTAAAAACGCTAAAACTGGTTCATGCAAAATTTAAATATATTTTTTATGTTTCAAGCTAACTAATTTTCAAAGATGCCATAAAAATTGATTTGATAAAAATTAACACAACACTTAAAAAAGTTGCTAACAAATGAAATATAACCGACTTTTTTAAGTGTTATTTAATCGCCTTGTTTATTGTTACAGAAACAATAGAAAAACAGCAAAATGAAGATCACAAAAATAATAAAAACAAAAAAAAAAACATATATTAAGTGGTAAAAAAAGTCTATCTGCTGTCTATGAGTTATGAGAGCTCATTAAAGAATTAATTTGAAACATAAAAAAAGTTGAAAATGGTTGACACATTTCCGACATTTTGTCTCATTTTAGATTTTACGATGACTTAAGTAGTCATGAGTGGGTCGATAGGTCGTAAATTTGTGGGAAGCGTTCGAGGCTGTGGGGTAATGGATAAAGCAAATGAAATGGATATGGCGTTGGTGTCTATACTTTATTAGTTTGAAGAGCTGTATTTATGCAGTTAAAAATTGGTGAGATGGGTTTCCCGGACATTGTGCAGTTAGTTCTTAAATTATCATTAATTTACTCAGAAAGTTTTGTTAAAGTAAAATATTTTAGAGTATGTTGCTTTGCTGAGCAGCAATAAAAAAATTAGCGATAGAATCTCTGCCTTAAAAAGAGAATTTCGCATCCCACTTATCACTGCGGTGAGTATTCCATCACCGCACACAGTCTATTCAATCCTTCCCCTAACACTCATTACTGCCGATTTTATCATTTGCAATTTCAGCATCATAATAAAATATTCACTTCCCTCTCCTCCCCATGAATGACAATCATTTACTCATTCATTCGTTTTCCTCAAATACGTTTCAAAACTAATCAAACTAACAAAATATTTATGCAACGTGCCTTTTCGTTAATTTTTGGCACCCCCAAAGTTTTTCGCTAGAAAAAAAAATTCTTTTATTTATTTACGTTTGTGCATATGTATGTTGTTATTGGATTATATAATTTTAGATAAATACGAGCATATTGCCCGTGCATGTTTAGTTTGTGCAATATCATTTACAATACAATCAGGGGTGGAAGGGATGGTCCTACGATTTTCCACCCTAAAAAAAATTTACTTCGTATGTACATATGTATGTATGAGTATTTAACAAATGCTATGTAAAGTGTTATGTTTGCTGGAAATACTCATTTATAGTTATTTGTTCAAAAGTAATTGGAATATTTACTGTTTTGATTGCTAAGATAACCGCGAAAGGTTAATTTGGCAAATCTGTGGATGAGGGATGATGCAATTAAAGGATAAACAAGTGAGGAAGTATAAGTTCGTGAGAAATCGAAAGCTACACATATAACTAGTAGTGATTTACTTTGGCATCTGACTTAAAAACGATTTATCGATTTATTTTTAAATAAAGAAATAGCGGTGGGAATTTACTACACGTAGAAGACCAGCTTCCAATGAGAACCAGTTCACCTTTTTTCTTGAAAAATCTTGGTAAAACTGCGAGCAATCGACTCTAAAAATGGATAAATTTTTTGTTGAAAAGTAGTTGGCGCCACACCCACTCTTACAAAATTTACAAAATTCATTTGCCTTTAATTTTTTTTAAAACGCCTTTTAGGGGTACCAAATCTTATTAATATAACGTCTTTAGTTACAAAAGTATCGCATTTTAAATTAAGAAAAAAAAAAGAAATTCAGAACTAACCTAAAAAAGTGGACGTGTACCTTGGCCGATTGTACCCATTTTACGACAACCAGTTATTGATAGCAAATTTATTTTTCTACCGATTTTCATTAAAACAAAGGATTTTTGTTCGATTTATAGCCTTGAAAATTTTGTGGAAGAACTCTGTATAAAAGGCAAGTACCACGCCCACTTTGGAAATTTTTTTTAATAATTAGTTAAAAAAATTATTTTATTATCAAAATCAATAATGTTAGTGAAAAATCGATTAATTTGAAACAAAAATATCGATTTTTTTGTAATCGATTTTTTCGAATAGAGGTCACATCCCTAAATTTCATTTCTGCCATATTTTTGAAAGCAGATTTAAATACCTTGCTAATGGCACAAAGAGCTTTGAAATAGGTTTCGTAGTAATCACAGCTCTAAAGTACCTATTACTTAAATTTTTCATATGCTTTGCCATGTCCACAATTTTTCGAAAATGCAATTTCTAAAACTGAGGTTGTGTTTCTATGTATTCAACATTTCAACAAAATCTAAGGGGATCGAATTCAATGCATTTTTTTCATATGTCTAAATCGGCGAATTCCGAAACGGTACCCCTTTTTTCGATATCGAAAATTTCGAAAAACATATAAAAGTTTGTAGCGGAAGTGAATGATTGATTGATCACGCCCACTTTGATATACCTACAGCTGGCTATTTAAAGTTCAAAATTTGCCATCTAATTACAAGCATTAAAATTCAAATACAACCAAAATATCTCTCACAAAAGTCAGCTCTAGCTGTAATAATTTGAATGAATCACATTGAATTTGAAATGATTAAAATGATTGATATTGCAAAATTTGAGTGAAGAAAATCGTTTAATTAAAAATTCATACATTTGAGTGTGCAATTAACAATAAATTTGAATTGCATTGAAAATTTGCTTAATTAACATTCATTTTGATTGGCAATTGTATGTAGTAGAAATGAATTGAAAACTTTTGCACCAACAACACTCAACGAGCATTGACAAAAGCGCGCTGAATAATTTCCAACATTCGTTGTTGTTATATAACTCTTGACCAATATTCATGCACTTTCCCACTTTCGTTTTTCAGCCATACATAAAGCGCACACACACCACCAACCCAACCGAATGTCATAAGAAATCAAAATGACAGTTGGCAGCATTTACCATTTTTCAAAGAACAACAACAAACTATTTGCTAACGCAATGAATTACAACAATTTGACAAACAAACAAACAAAAAATATTTTGTGGCTGCGCTTTGGTCTGGTCTAGTCTGGCTTTGACTGTGGTCATTGGTAAAAAGTGAAATGGCACACAGAACGAACGAACGAACGACCGCACGAACGAACGAACGTAAACAAGTCAAAATAACGGCCAAAGTCAAATGGACAAATCGAGCACACGGAACAGCAATAAATAAATGTTGCTGACAACAAACTATGAACTGTGAACGAAAGTTGAAATGTGTAGTGAAAGAAGTGCCGGGCAGTGTAGTGGGCAGCACTGGGAGGGGAGAAGGTTTGCTCTTTGTTGCACTTTAAATTATTTTTTGGACATTTTGAGGAGTGGAATCTAGAGAGCGCACCTGAGGGCAAAGTTACGTCATGGTGCACGCTTGGCAATCAACGACTCAGCGTTGAACAAATGAGCGAAAGCAGGGCCAAATGGCAAAAGTATTATTGCATATTGGCAGAAGGTGGTAGAAGTAGTAAGGCGGAAGCGCAGCAAGTTAAATGATGTAAATTTGTGAAAAAAAAAGAATAAAAAACTAAAACAGTCAAGTAGTTGATAGCCAAAATTTTAAATGCTGTAACCCTTTTTAGCTGCATTTTCGGTGTTTGTATTTGTCAATGAACCGCGCAACCAATTGACTCTTCAACTAAACAATTGCTGGAACAAATAAACAATGCCATAGCTGCGATGTGGCGCACAGTGTTTAACTTGTGCTGACTTTAAAGGAGCATAAACAAGTCGGAATCTGAGTCGAAACTGGAATGGAAAGCAAGGTGGAACCAAGTCTATAACCGAGATCGTTTTAAAAACTGGAACCGAGTTTGAAACGAAAACCAGATCGAGACTAGGGGAACATAAACTGGAATCGGAACTAGGGTGGAATGAGAACTGAAAACATATTTGGAACCGAACTCGAAATCGAAAACAAATCGGAGCTGAACTAAAATGGAAACAAAAAACCAGAACTGAAACCAAATTGGAGCCTGAACCAGAATCTCACCCGAAGCATGAATAAACCGAAATAGGAACCAAAACCGAAACCGAAACTAAAACCAAACTCGAGCCAAAACCGGGATTTCAATCGAAACCGGAATAAAATTGCACCGAACCGAGAGTGAATCGGAACTGTAGTCGAAATCAGAGCATAAAGAACAGTAACTGGATCGGAACAAGAATAAATAACACATTTAACAGCGAAGCCGAAACTAAAACTGAAATCGAAAAAGGCGCAGAACTAAGGAAAAATCAGAAAGAGAACCATCATCGGAATAAAAACTGTAAAGGATGCCGAAACAAAAATCGTTGAAATCGACAATCGTAGATAAAGTACCACAGTACACCAAAGAACACTCCAATAACGATCCGGAAGGATCTAATTTGTTGGGTTTTTTTTTTTTTTTGAAAAACTTCGAGTTCTCCGGAGCTTTGAATTCATAAAAGCAACGAGAAAAAATTTTGAAAATTTCGCTTCTCAAAGGGTTTCCTAAGGAATTTTGAATATGGGTAGAAGTCCTGGATGCCCCTCTGAGAAAAAAAGAGGGAATTTTTTTTTTGGAAAATTGGCAAAAAAAACTAGTCTAAATATAGAACACAGTGACAAAAAAAAAAAAAAAAAAATGAAACAGTCCACTGCTGCCAATTGCCTAAAGTTGCGGGTGGATAACAAACTTCTGGCTGGACAAGAATAGTGGCGCGGAGAGTAGCGCGCTTAAATTACGCTTTTTAATCGATTGCTGGCGTTGAAAAGGTGCAGTAAAATACCAAAAACTTTAAGCTATTCCAATACTTGTTATTGTTGTTGTTGTTGTTGTCGTTAGACTAGCTGTTGCACTTTTGGTTACACAAAAAACAAAAAAGTACTCCCGCAACAATAAGAAGCAACAAATGAGTAAAATAATTTTTGTTACGGCCGACAAACAGCACGATTTTCATGTAATTTTATTGTCTGCGCTGTTGCTGCTGTGGCCCGAACGCGTTGCTTCCGCCTGCTAGCTGCAATGCTGCGCATGCGCAAACGAAATAACAGATTTACTACTAAGTAGTAAAAACAAAAAAAAACATCAGATTTGCGTTAACGAATTGTCAACAAAAAGGTATTTTTTTTTTATTTTAAATTTTTTTCAATTGCTTTAAATAATGAATATTTGTTTTTATTTTTTTTTTTCTTTTTTGAGTTTGTCTATTTTACTTTAGAATCGATTTTTTGTCAAATTTGTTACAAAAAAAAAAACAACAAAGTGAAGTCAGTTAAAGGCTAAGAACAAGCACATTGCACATTTGTTGCATCAACATGTTGTTGCTGTTCATACCATGGTACTTAGTTAGTTAAACGCGTCGCGTCGGTGGCAACATTTGATCGCTGATCATGATTCGTCGATTTGCTGATTTGCGGACACTGAGGTCGCCGATTGCACTGATAGTCGCGTGTTTAGTTAAGATAAAAATTTGTTCTTTGTAGTTGCAAGTCAAATCATGTTGCGCATGTTACGAAATCGTATTTGTATGAGTAAAAATTCTAACTTTTTTTTTGAAATTTGTTTGTACAATTTTTTTGGGCAATTTTTTTTGTTTTGTTTACTTCAGTACAGTAAAATCAGTTACCACCAGTTAAGTCACGTCTGTGAGTTTTAGTCATTTAACGCAACTTTAATTGGGCTCACAAAGGTTGTTCAAGCGATAAACGGCGCTGCAGCAACTCACCGACGAGCTTAAGCTGTTACTCATGCAAGTTGCGGGCACTTTTGTTTGTATGTATATATACAGTGGCTGTAAGGGACAATGTGACATGGCGCTTAGAATTTTTTTTCTTCTTATAATATTTTATTTTATTTTATTTTACCTTATTTTATTTTATTTTATTTTATTTTATTTTATTTTATTTTATTTTATTTTATCTTATTTTATTTCATTTTATTTTATTTTATTTTATTTTATTTTATTTTATTTTATTTTATTTTATTTTATCTTATTTTATTTTATTTTATTTTATTTTATTTTATTTTATTTTGTTTTATTTAATTTTACTTTATTTTATTTTATTTTAATTTATTTTATTTTATTTTATTTTATTTTATTTTATTTTATTTTATTTTATTTTATTTTATTTTATTTTATTTTATTTTATTTTATTTTATTTTATTTTATTTTATTTTAGTTTATTTTATTTTATTTTATCTTATTTTATTTTATTTTATTTTATTTTGTTTTATTTTATTTTGTTTTATTTTATTTTATTTTATTTTATTTTATTTTATTTTATTTTATTTTATTTTATTTTATTTTATTTTGTTTTATTTAATTTTACTTTATTTTATTTTATCTTATTTTATTTTATTTTATTTTATTTTAATTTATTTTATTTTATTTTATTTTATTTTATTTTATTTTATTTTATTTTATTTTATTTTATTTTATTTTATTTTACTTCATTTTATTTTATTTTATTTTATTTTATTTTATTTTATTTTATTTTATTTGATTTTATTTTATTTTATTTTGTTTTATTTAATTTTACTTTATTTTATTTTATTTTATCTTATTTTATTTTATTTTATTTTATTTGGTTTTGTTTTATTTTAATTTATTCAATTTGTCTTTTTTCTTTAAGCTCTTCACAAGGAGTCTTTAACATGGTACCCATTAAGTTTGCGAGTAACTGTATGATGCACTTAACCTGCTGCTTGCAACATCGAATTTTGGGACGCCACAAAAATTGTATGCACGAACGAATTCTGATGATAGCAAGTCAATGGAAATTGGGTGCGCGGGTGTGCTTCCTCATGTGCCTGTGTGTGTGTGTGTTGTCGCACAGTGGTGATTGGTCATTTTCGCAATCATGCGAGCAGCAACAGCACCATATAATCTACAAAGCTAGTAAGCCACTTTCAAGCATTCAACAGCAGTGTTGCACGTATGGCTGGCTAGCTGGCTAGTGGCAGCAGTAATCTTCCATAATTCGTCACTTCGCCGTAAATGACTTGCAGCGATGCGCTTAAGGGGCCAGTCACTACTTGGTGATTTCATGGCATAACCGAAAATGGGAGTTCCAATGGTGTTGGCGCTCAATTGAAACGTTGCATTCGATGTAATTTTGTTGTTGCCAATTTGTTGTTCACTATTTATCTACCTCTTCTTCTATAAAATTCACATCACATAAACATTCAATCCACTTCCTTTTTTTTTTATTTTTTTTTGTTTATTTACGTTACGTTTTTTTTGTACGAAAGTGAAAACCAATTTGCTACGAATGCAATGCAATAAACACTACAATAACAACAGCAATAATGCACGCTATTCACATGCTATCTATCAAAGACATACATACAACCATATTTATTTTTAGTCATGAAAAAACGTTTAAGTGCTTTCCAAAGCATGCAATGCAACAACACCTTATAACAACATTAACCGTAACAGCAGCAATCAATCTTCATCTGCGTGCCTTTGTATGCTATTTATTTGTTTATGTGTGTGTGTGTGTGTTTGGCAGTTGCCAAGTATCTCTCACTGCCTTTAGATTTCTTCCCTTAAGCTCTGAGCTGCAGTTTTTTTTGTATGCTTCAATTACACCTACACGATTTTTATGACTGAAAATGTTATCATAACCCAACACACCATAAGGTGGAGTCTTCTACGAAGTACAAAATGTGAAACTTCAACTAGTTATGGGTATGGAAATGTTATACTTAATAGGGTTCACGAATTCAGTTTTCCCCACTTAATGAAATTATTTCGCTTGTTGGGTTACTGCGCTGTGCTTTATTGCATCATTGCAATTTTCTTACAAACATACATATAACCACGTCGATATTTTTTGTGTTACCATAACAGAAAAGAGCACACACAAACTAACATAAATACCAAATAATGGGAAAATACTGCATGTAATGAAGACATTAACAGCGATTTAAAAAATACTTAGTGCGCACAACCATTACTCGGCCAAAGATGTTTCGATAATTTCTTGCTTTTCAAATTTTTAAATTTCCTGTTTATCTACTTTCCTTTACTATTGTGTGTTTAGTTAGACCATAAAAAAAAACCATTTTTTCATGTAACTAGATTTTGGATATCTGAAAGGAAATTGCTTAACCGATGGGTGGGAGTTAATGGGCTTTCACTAGTAATATATAAATGATTTTTTATGAAATAAATTAAATGAAAGAAAATAAAATAAAGTAAAATAAAATAAAATAAAATAAAATAAAATAAAGTTAAATGAAATAAAATAAAATAAAATAAAATAAAATAAAATAAAATAAAATAAAATAAAATAAAATAAAATAAAATAAAATAAAATAAAATAAAATAGAATAAAATAAAATAAAATAAAATAGAATAAAATAAAATAAAATAAAATAAAATAAAATAAAATAAAATAAAATAAAATAAAATAAAATAGAATAAAATAAAATAAAATAAAATAAAATAAAATAAAATAAAATAAAATAAAATAAAACAAAATAAAATAAAATAGAAACAGGAGCTTGAGTATTGCTTCTGAGTTTTCGTTTTTATTTTATTTTTATGTCTAGTACTTATGCCCTTATTATGTAAAATTATTAGTGACAGAACAAGCCAGTTTTCTTGGTATTAAACGAAATCTGTATAAAAGTGGGACTTTACTAAAGTTACTGACAATAATTGTAACCAAGTGTTACAGCATTTTACATAATTAGACCCTTAAACTAACTTTTTTATTTTACTTTTGGTAACAAATGCTCTCTATGAAGTTTTCAATTAAAGTATTAAAGACAACTTCATGACGCCCAACAATTTATTAATTTGAAGTGCAACAACTACAATGCCATCCTAAAAGAAACCCCCTAAACTTCCCACGTAGAATAACAAAGAAATCAAAAAAAAAAAAAAAAAAAGAACCAAATTAAAAAGAAAACGAAAAGTTCGCTTAACTGCTTTATTGTGTCATTCATTTCACCTTTCATAAATACTAAAAATAATATTTTAAAAATGTAACGAAACTGAAACTGAACAAAAATAAAAAAAAACTGGAGCAAAAGGGAAAAGCACTTAAAAGTGCACTTAGGATAATAGAACGTCGTCTAGTTATTGGTCAAGAGCCAAAACACACACAAAAAACAACAACGTTGAGAGCAACTTTTATGTCCAGGGTTTCCCAAAAAAGAAAGAGCTCCACCACACACCGTGACAGCGCGCAAAAAGCTGTAATTTTTTCGAATTAGTAACAACGAAAACACTCACGGCTAAAACAACAACAAGAACAACAGCAAAGTACACAGCACAAGCTTAGGAACTTGAGTCGTCAGGAGCAGAAAAGGCAAGCAAATCTGGGACAAAAAGGATAAAGCGCTTTAAATGAATATGTATGTATGTATGAGTGTGGGGTATTTGAGTGTAAAAGATTGTCGGAAACCAAATATAAAGCAGCTGCAAAGTGAAAGCAATGAGATACCGACAAGTGAACAAATGGACAAGTGCCAAAATAAGAGAAAAGCGTAATGAACTCGAGCTTTTTTTTTGTATGCCCTGCATGAACATTGGAATTTTGGTACGCTGATGGAGCTGCTGAGTGTAGGCAGAAGGATCTCAGGATACCGAGGTCAGACTGCAGCCTTCTTAGGGTTTATTTTAAAAATTTCGTTAGGAGACATTCGGAAATTTCATCGTTTATGTCATTTATATCTTATCTATCCTTCGTGTTCCATGTAAGACTCACTTAAAAGTCCAGGAGTGTTCTATAATATAAAAAAGAAAAAAAAAATCATGAACCTGAAACATAAATCACAACCTCAGGCAATACTTCCTTACTTGTTTTCTTTTGGAATACCGAAAGAACCCAACAAAAAAAAAAAGGAAATGGACAACGAGCTGCTGAACTGGCGAACTCGACTCGACACACAACTGACAAATGGCAAGCCATATGAATGTAGATTAAGATGGACCATGGTAAGGAGATGAACATCGCAAGGAATGCAATACGAAGCGACAAAGCGGCAAAGTGGACGAAACTGCCAGACAGACAAACGAACCAGCTGGATAGGCGGATAAGCGTTTCTCCGGTGCTGCATTTTAGAGCACTTTTAAATGCTGAAAAATTGTTGTATGTGCAAGGCAAATAAGAACCCAAAAACGCCCGTACACAAAAGAGAAGCAAAAAAAAGGACGAAAAATGATATGAAAAAGACAAAAAAAAAAAAACTTAATTTAAAGTAACAGCAAACTGAGTGTCAGCAAAAAATTGTGGAAGTGAAAGAAGGAGGGGCGGGCAGCCAAAGGGAAACGTACAATAGAATTAAGACAGCTAAATCTGCTTCCGTTTGTCTGATTATCAGCTGCAAAGCGAAGCTAAAGTGAGCTCAGGCCAAAAAAAGAGAAACAAAAAAAAAAATAAAAAAAGGTGAAAGCCAAAGCAATTGAACTTAAATGTGGGTGTTGCATGGCAATAAGTTCTGCAATAAATGTAGTAGTGAGCGAGAGAGAGATATACATATAACGACAGTGAAAAACGAGCAAAAATTAACACGAAAAAAATGTGAATTAAAAAAAAAAGGAAATTAAAATCCACAACTGACACTTGCAGCGCTGCTTCCTTTGGTGTGTTTGTTGTTGTTTTTGTTCTTGTTGCAGCAAAAGCAATGGAATCAATTTGGCACTTTAAATGATAAATGAGAGCAAACAAACGTTCTTACAACAACAACAACAGCACAAGCTAACGAACTTAGTTTAGTAAAGGGTAAAAAAGACGAAAGAAAAACAAAAAATAAGAAAGGGAAAACACTAAAACCAAGTGAAAATAAAGTTGAAGCCAAAAGCGCATCAGCCAACAGAAATGAATGTGTTGATAAGCTGCAACCAACGGACGTCGTAAATTACTGCTAAGGACGACTGGCATACGAATTGTACAGGTTGTGGATTAATTGATTTCACTCCCGAATGAGCAATCAAATGGGAAAAGTGTGTTTAATTGGATGTGTGTGTCGGTGTGTGGCTGTGTGTGTGTGCTTTCGAAAGCTTTGACGATAAAGTTCAATTCAATGCGAACTAAATGGGGTAAGATTAGCAATTTGGCTAATTAAACTTTTATAAGTTACGTGTTGAAAGGTTAGAAATAAGTTTTATATTTCTTTTTCTTTTTTAAACTATGGACAGCGAAATGTTTGGAAAAGCTGAATGGAGTGCAAGGAGGCGTTGAGAGGAGCATTTATTTTAGTTCTCGCCCGCTAAGAGAGAGAACGCCAGACTTTTTGTGAGGTTTACTCATGACCAGTAGCAGTGCAAGTTGGTGCGATTTTTGGTGGCGCATTTTACGCTTTCAATTAGCTCTAAAACTTTAAAAGATTAAAGTAATAAACAATTACCTAAATGAATGACAAAATGGTGGACTGATGAGCTTTAATTTAAGTGCTTAGATAACACCTACGAATTACAGCCAAAATCAAAACTGAATGAAAAATTTATAGCATGCGAGAAAATTGTTCCAAAATATTAACAGAAATCGGTTTATTAGAACGCATTGGTTAATGAGAAAACAAAAGAAAACAAGCTCATCCAAAAGCTTTTTGCGATCTTCCATTATTTTCACACACGCTTAAGAAACATATTTTCTCCTGCACTTTTCAAAAAAGAGAATTAATCTCCGTTTCTTCATTTCTTAAAAATCACGCACACTAAATCGCTCTCATAATCCCTACTCATCTCTACTTCTTATCGATTACGCAAGCTAACCCTAACTCAAGCACTGTAATACGATCAAAATTCCATAAGCTCAACACTTCATACACTTCAATGAATAAATTTGTAAACTCATCAAACGTGAGAGCTCAGCACAAGAATTGCTCATCAAATTATTTTTTTGTGTGTTTTTGTTGTTGTTTTGTGTATTACGCGCTGCACAGCTCAGCAACTACCTACTTCATCAAATTTTCGTTGTGCCAAGTTAATGTTATTGCAGTCAACGTGCATCCATTGATCCACCCCTCAATCTGTATGTAGCTCATCATAATTCCAAGCAAGTGTCTGTAGCCGGCAGTTGTAGCCACTTGAAGCTTACCGCTTGTCAGCGTTGATTACTTGCGTACTTCGACTACAAGGCAATGGCTTAGCTTCCGCTGCTTGTTTACACCACCACAGACACCCCATCAATTATGACCATCTAAGTTTCGAAATTGGGTTAGTGCAATAATCTTCAACTCATTTTGTTGCAAATGAAGGCTTGCATTTGGGATTTGGCTGCGTTTGGTTGCACTTCATCCTTTTGCCAGGCACGTTATTGCAGTACAAATTTTGTTATTGTTGTATGGAACTACAAGTTTGGGTGAAGTCTAGCTGCTGATACCCCTAGGGAAGATGGCATGATACCATCACCTTCTGATCGCAACTTCGAAAAGCTTACTTCATCTAGGGTAAAAGCTGCACTGGAACTCCTTAACAGACTAATGAACAGATCCCTCAAAAAATCCCCCGAAATCATCGAATTGCCGAGTAGTCCAGCAACTATAAACCACTATACCTGAAATCGACGGCTATCCGCTTTGTTAACGAGGTGAAGTCTGGTTTTTTAGCCAGCTCTACGGGGTGTAATAAACTTGGCCCACTTGTACGCTGTTTGCCTTTGAACTTGCACGCTCACGGCTTTTGACGTGTTGCATGAAACTTTCACACCTTTTTGCCAAATCATTTCAAAAAGTGTACCAAACATGTTATAACCATAATGCGCCTTCAACCTCCCCCCCCTCTCAAGTATGTATCAAACGTAGTCTACACGATGATTTTGCTTGCCTGATAAACCTTGTCATAATGAACGCCGCAATTTTCCCCAATATTGATATGATTGATGGCAATTTAATAGGATGACTAATGTTGTTGTTAAAAATTGCTGTTGTTGTTGTTGGTCTAGCTGTAATTTCCTGTCTGTGAGCTGCTGTATGTGATTTAGTTCATGTTGTTGTTGTTGTTGTTGTTGTATGTTACACAGCTAGCCATGTATTGCCAATCGACCTGCTGCCGTCGCTAATGGCTCTCCCATCAATGGTGTCAGTCTTGTCCCTTTGGCCCGTCACCACCCCACCACTACTGCTGGGACGGCTGCTGTTGCTCTTGATTATCTGCTTACACTACAATGTTGCAATCTAACATGAACACACCTTCATACTTGTATGGTAAGCTCGACGTTTTGGTCTCACTCGACGGCATCGCAGGATTGATTGATTTCAATTTACGCTGGCATTTTTGAGTGGAATTGAAAAATTGCCACAATTTAACATATGGCCAGGTACACAACAGGGAACGCGTGCGCGGCAGGCAACAGCCAACGTTACTCAATGAAATGTGTTTGCTTCACGTATGCGGTTGTTTTTGTTGTTTTTTTAATGGTGTAACTATAATGCGTGCAGTATTTTTGTTGTTGTTATTTTTTGTTACCACATCGCGGCGTAATTGGTTATTAAAGTGAACCGTTTTTCTCACTCGTTGTTATAACCGCCAATTTGGCTATGCAGACATACTCATGCGTACTTCATAAATATACATATATGTATCTATATGTATATATAATTTTTATCAATATATAACCTACATATTTTTTTCACACTTATTCAATTATTTTGCAATTTAAAAGAACCATGTCATAACGGCAATTTGCTTAAAATTAGTTTAGTTAAAAATGATTTTCGGTTGCTCCAATTTAGGCCCACAAAGGTGTCTTATTTAAAAAAACATAAAAGTTTCAATACATAATCGTTAATTGTTTTTAAATTGTATAAAGAACTTTGTAATTGGTTATTTGCAAAGAACAAGCACCAGATTCCTTTGGCTGAAGTTACCTAATGCCCTAAACAGACGGGTCATTGATCCGAATTAACTAGCAAATTCGAAAGTAGCTTGTATGTTGAAATAAATAAAATAAAATAAAATAAAATAAAATAAAATAAAATAAAATAAAATAAAATAAAACAAAATAAAATAAAATAAAATAAAATAAAATAAAATAAAATAAAATAAAATAAAATAAAATAAAATAAAATAAAATAAAATAAAATAAAATAAAATAAAATAAAATAAAATAAAATAAAATAAAATAAAATAAAATAAAATAAAATAAAATAAAATAAAATAAAATAAAATAAAATAAAATAAAATAAAATAAAATAAATAAAATAAAATAAAATAAACGTTCGTAAAAAAATTGAGATTTGTATATTTTAAAAATCGATATCTCCCTACCTATATTCTCTTAGCTTCACATTTTAGATACTCGCAATTAACTTTTTAACAAGCTAATCGACTTTTCTTTATAATTATCTTTTCATTCACTAAATAGGTTTTTTTGTTTTTGATCTGGTAGCCTATCACTTCATTTGTACATAAAGGTACACATTGCTCTATGCTATCAATTGACTAATCTACCGTTAAGGAATGCAACCTGTTACCTAACTGAAATAAACTTTGCCACCAAATAGTACTCTTTCACATTTCTAATCACTTCATTTAAATCTAGACACTTTCTTAACACAGGTCTTTGGGACAAATGCAGTACATTTGAAAGTACCCTGTAGGAAATGAAAATAATTTAAAAGTTTTTACTAAAGAACTTTTTTTAGGTCAAAAATTTTAAATTTAATATTAGTTTTAGATATTTTATAATATTTAAAAGACCTTACAATTTTTTTTTTAATCTTAGCCTTTGACGTATTTTCTAGATTTAACATTTTATGTTTAACAAAAAAAAAAAAAAAATCTGTGTTATAGAAAGTTTAGAGAGTGTATATTTTGGAAAGCTGATTTAAATACCTTTCTATTGGCTCTTTGAAATCGGTTGAGACGTTCCTTGGTAATCATAGCTAAAAGTACCTATTACCGTTAGTGTGCAGATATTTCGATACCTTGCCACGCCCATAATTTTGCGAAAATGTAATTTATAGAAAGAAGTTGTGTATTTGTAGGTAAACGTACCTCTATATAAAAGGACTTCAAAATCTGAGTGGGTGAGTTCAATGCATATCGCTTTTGATATGAAATTCATCATAGATGAGCACATAACTAATCAACTCTGATGGTACACAAACATGACAATTCAACCGGATGAAAGCTCAGTTGTCGTAAAAGCTTTTAACCGATCGAACAACGGCTTTGTTTTCCAATTTTATGTATCCAACTATTTTATACCCTTTAAAGTTATATTTTCCTGTCCAACAGGGCTGCTTCCAGCAAAACTCTCACGTTCATACCATCATATGTATGTAGCTGTAAGAAAAATCTGTTGCCTCTGTTAAACTAATCAAACAGGCGGTGCGGCGCGACAATCAGACTCATTCGTTACAGATAGCTCGTAAATTACAATTTATTATATAAGATTTCGTTTGAAGGGATTCAAGTGTGGCGACTTATTGTTCTTAGCACACCCAAATCTATGGCTAACAACAAACAAACATTAAAACACACACACCACATAGATGAAAACCGCTCACACCTAATGATTTCCAAAGAAAAACCGTTTAAATGTCGTAGACAAAGTCAAACAGTAAACAGAAAAAACCTGACACAGTTGCCCCAAAATGTGGCGATAACGGATAACCAACACAAACAGAAGGCACAACACACAGAAAATACCCAATGATGTATGTAAGTCAACAAAGGTTCTTAACTGGCTAGCCTACTAATACCAATAGCACACATACATAGATGCACACACAAACACTTACAAAGCAGCATGTGAGAAGTGATTAAGAACTGTTAAGAAAACTCTTGTAAAAAGACGGCTGCTGAATGGTGTCTGCTGTCAATTGCTAGCACCTTCTTTGGTTTTTATTATTTTTTTGTTTTTGTATTTTTTTTTATTTTTGTTTTTGTATTTTTTTTGTATTTTTGTGATTGCACTTCTTGTTGAATTGTAGCTGCTTAAGGTGACAATCTGATAAGGCATCTTTATATGGCAGTCATTGAACCAGACGGTCGACGGTCCAGAGGTTGTTAAATAATAAACGAAAAAGAGAAAAGACGCGAGAAGGCGAAAGAGGCATCAAAAAGGCTTCGAGTTCCTAGTATGGCATTTGGTTTGGTAAGAAAGTGTGGCAGCAGTAAGACAACATAAAGACACCAAACGCCAAAGCCATGTCATTCGGGCCAACCCAAGTAATTTAGACGATGGCACAAGTTACGACGAGCTTATCATATTGAAATATCTGACTTGATGACATATTGACAGTCATTATCAGTGGCGGCCACACAAACAATCATACGCATATAATCGCATACAAATACACACACACATACATATGTAGATATAAGACTACTCATACTTGCACAATGACGCATTGACTGGCTAAGATGACGTTGGTTGGTGTAAGACCATTGTGGAAAATTGATGAAAAGCAATCGTAGATGGCTTAGCGATTTGGAAATATCATTAGGAAAAATGGAAGATAATAAAGTTTCTTATTGGTTTGAAATTAGTTTGAAGAGATGTGCGGAGTTAGGGTGGCGCTCGAGAGCATTTTTGTATAACGAACGAAAGGGATCCCCACAACAGTCGCACTGAGCTCAGAAATGTTTATTAAACTTTTAAAAATGGTTAACCAAGTCTACAACATTTTTTGGAGAAATCTTCTTAGAAAATGCTTGAGAAATTCAGATATATTTTTTAACGTATTCTGACTTACTCTCTACACTTACTGCACTTAAATGTCCTACAGGGTTCCTTATGATTAACTACTTCCCTTCCTACATCAATGGATATGTCATGAACGTATGTGTATTATTTATTTTGTAAAAATATGTACAGTCGAATGTGTTGGGCAGCATTAATTAGAGACAGCTGTTTGAAAGAATGGCTTCAGCTAAAGACAACCTTAAGGAACTCAAGGAACACAAATACTAGGGTGTGATGACGAAAATCAATATATTTCCAGGGACGTAGACTTTTTAATTGATAATTGAAGAGAAATTGCTGTAAAGGCTTAAAAAACTTTCTTATGATCCCGAAAATATCACGACAAGAATCCTGAATTGATTCCGAAAAAGACCAACGCAAAGTTTAGATATGATCCTGAATTATTCCGATATGATACTGAAAAAGTGCCGAAAAGGTTTTGAAAATAATCCCGAAATGATTCTGTAATGATTTAGAAATGATACCGAAAAAGTCCCGAAAATATTTTCAAAATAGTCCCGAAATGATCCTGAAATGATCCCAAAAACGTCCCGAAAAACAAGACAAGGTCATGAATATAATCTCGGAATGATCTTGAAATGATGTCGAAACACTATCGAAATGTTCCGAAGTGATCTCGAAAAAATCCCGAAAAGCTCCTGAAAGTAGTCCCAAAATAATCTCATAGTGCTTTATAAAATAATACCGAAACCGTCCAGAAATGATCACTGTATTTTTAAAGAATAAAATTTATTAATATATTTTGCTACAATTTTTTTTTAATACAAAATTTCGATCTAATGTAGATCAAAAACTCAACTTTCAATTTCAACAATTTACAGATCTTTTTTCTTGTTTTGTAAAAAAAAATTTACGAATACTTTTATTTATTTTTTCAAAAGCAGTCAACTCAACATGTAGGTAAAAAAATTAAGAAACGAAAACAAAAAATTCAACCTATGTATGTACATCCTGAGCAAAATAAAAATAAAAAATTCGACCCACCCTAATGTACATATGCATGCATCTAAATATCTGCCACTGCTGCCACAATACTCAAAAGAAAAATCGACAGCATTTGTCATGCAGGCAATTTGCCTTTGCTAAATGCGAGGTGTGCAAGAGGACAGCTGTCTTCAAATGTGCCTACGAAAACTCGAACTAAGCGATCTAGAAAGGACGTAGGCAGGTTTGTTTGCCTCCGTTTTCGCTTGCACTACCCCTATCTGTATCTACATATGTGCACTTTTGTGCGCCCAAGCGATAATAATGTTATCACAGTGAAAGTATCGCACAAATACTTCGACGACCACCAACAACGCCAATGATGACGACGACGACGAAGTCATTTAATTTGTGGCGCTGACAACTGAAAGCGCTGCTGACATGAACTGGATATGGGTTTAGGAAAACCCAAAAAACCCGAATGGCCTTAGAATTGCGGAAGTGATTAGGTTTGTACTTTGACTTAACGAATATGCAAGACAAGTAAATGATTGCTAGGCGTAAATTCAAAAGCGCGCTAATCAAAAGCTGATTATGGTTGTCGAATTTGAAGTTTGTTTTGTTTTTGTTTTGCCGCAAGCGAGCTTTTGTGGTTGACGCTTGCGTGGGTTATGTTGTCTCAAAAGCGCTGTGTGGCTAAAGGTAGATTTGATTGATAGGTAAGTCAGGTATGAGCGTTTGATATGTAGCGACTGATTTCGCATGAATTAACTATCATTAAGATTTTATCGTCCGATAAACGTCATTAAATCGGGGCTATAATTTTGTTAACTCATTTCTTTAGCGCTTCTCTGACATTTAGCGCGTTTAACGCTTCATTGTCGCATTGTTGGTGGTCCATTGTTGGCATTGCCGTTAACTTTTGTGTGCACATAACTCTTCTTCTTGCATTGCATAGCTGTCAACTTGTTTTTGCCATTTTGTGACCACCGAATGACTCAGCGCAATGCCGTTAATTTTGCAGCTCAAATGACAACGCATTCTACAGGCAGGTGTGTCGGGTCGGTTTGGTTTGGTTTTTAATGCGCCGCGCATCGTAATAATTATCACATCTCTACCCATCGGTGACTTTCACAAGATTTGATCTGCTCAGATTAAGCATGAGTCAGTTGTTTGCGGTTATTCTGCAAAAGTTTACACTTCTTTCATTTGTGACTTTATAATAAATTTCGTCTTTTGTTTTTGTTCATTTTGGGTGGATGTTTGTGTTTGTGGTTTCGTGTGAATTTTGGGTTGTCGGCACAGTAGGCAGTGTCGCAGCTCACATTCGTATAGTTAGCCAATTCGATTGTCGTTAATTTGTTAATAAAATTTGTGTTTATTGCAATGGATTCTTTGGAAAAGCGGTTGAGGTGACAAGGATTTTTATGGATGTTTAAAGTGTGAAAGCTGGAATTTATTGCAAGCCATTGGCGGTCTCGTGGATCTCCTTTTAAATGCTTAAATATTTAGTTGAGCTTATAGGTGGGCGTTGATAGCATATGCAACTTCATTATTTGATTTTAATTTTAGTTTACACCAATGGATCTTAAATATTTAAAATATTTAAAACCATTCTATAAAGGGCGTGGCACCTCCCATATAAATGGAATTTTTCATAGTCCGTATCTCTGGGAATTTAGGCTAGACCACTGAAATTTTGTTGGGGGCTACATGAGGTTAATCCCTAAAACCCGCATGAAAACTAGATATAACGAAAAAGGAGGCGTGGCATCTCCCATAAATGGAATTTTCATAATCGATATATCTGAAAGTATTTGAATTAGACCACTGAAATTTGCTTAGGGGTTATATAAGGTTAATTTCTTCCACCTCCGAAAAAAATAGGGATAATGAAAAAGGGGGCATGGCACCTCCCATACAAATGGAATTTTTCATACTCCATATATGTATCTGAAAGTATTTGAATTAGACCACTGAAATTTTGTTAGGGGTTATATGAGATTGAATTTTTACCACCTCCGAAAAAACGAGGGATAACAGAAAAGGGGGCGTGGCATCTCCTGTCCAAATAATTTTATTTTTTATAAAAATGTGGGGTGAAACCCATGGACTTAAGCTAGTCTAAAATAAACTATAGTAAAATTTTTGTTGGAGTAAAACATAAAAATCGTCTGGGCAAATTCTTATTATTAAAGTTTTAGAATGAGGTACTGATGCCAAAAAGGACATAGAGATAATTTAAAAGGAAATATGCAAAAATAATAATTTTTTGGTTCGTGGCACTTTTTGTTCTTCAACCTTGCAAAAACGGAAATATTTTTCCAAAGTATTAGTTAACTCACTTGAAAAGAAAATCGCCAGTAACAATTAACTTCAACCGCGCCATCCACTTTCTTCAGTGAGCACCATGACCCACTTCCCAGTTACTTGTGCCAGTTACTTGTGTCAAAAGGGCAACGCTTAATAAAAACGAAAATCATACTTTAAAAATGCTCAATTACTGTCGTCGATGGGGCAGCTTAGCATTATCTCCTTGTGCTTCCGAATAGCAATCAATCGATCATCAGCCAGCCACCACAGCCTGCTTCCTCTATAATTGTACCAAAGTGGCGATTGGTGGCATGAGATTTTGCACTTTTATTTTTTTTTTAGCTAATTTCGCTGTTAAACTGTGCAAATTTTATTGAGTGTGTTTTTTATTGTTATTGCTTTTTCATATTTTCCTTTGGGTTTACCAAAAAAAATCAGCATTAAATTAAATGCAAGAAAGCAAAGAATTCTTAGTTTGGTGCTATGAGTACGAGTATGACCTGTTTGGCAGTGTTTGGCAGTTTCGAAGGCCAATCAATGTTTATAACGAATTGTAATTGCCACAAAGAGCGCAACAACAATGTCCAAGTACTGACCGGTATTTTGTTGCATGCACCATGACCGTTTTGCAAATTATAAAGATGATTGGATTTTTTAAGGGCATTACCGCATGGCACATCTATGCAGCAACTGACTGACAGACTGACCGAATGTGAGCGAAAATAATAAAAGACAGCAAATTGAGGGTTTGTGAAGAAACGAGTTTTCTTTGCGCTTGTCGATATTTGTCTTTGGTTAACAACTTATTGCTGCTTCTTCTAGACATTGTATTGATGACATTGTTGGATATACATTTTATAGTTTATTGGTCATCACACCTTTGTCTGGATTTTAGTTGCGGTTATTACTTCCGCAATTAATATTCAAAATATTATTTCTTTGTAGATAAAAATGCCGTTAATGTTATGTAATGACAGTTCTGCTATGTTTGTCTGTAGAAAAGGTATTGCCATTCCAGTTCCGATAAACTTAAACTGAACTTTAGACAGGAAGGAGGAAACCCGAATGAGACCAAAACTAAATTGAAACACAAACCGAAACGAAATTAATACCGATTTCAACTCTAAACTAACCGTAACTGGAATGAAAAAGAAACTATTATTTTTTAGTTTTCAAATTATCTGTTTAAGAGCTTTCTGTTCCAACAGTGTCATACCTGTCTTAAATTGCCTATTTTTAAGTAAAAAAAAAGAAATAAAAAAATTAGCTGCACTCCTTTTAAAACTTACGTCAGCGCTTTCAACGGCTTATCAATAATCCAAAATAATTTGCTTCCATTATTTATCTCATTCACTTTGTCATAGACTTATTTATTTTTTTTTTACCACCAGTTTTTATTCTTTTCTAATTATAAAACTGACCAAAACGCCAGCAGAAACTAACTCAGATTACGTAGTAGTTTTGACAGCTGAGTGAGTGGGCCGCTCGTCCAGAAGTCAAGCCAGCAGACAACTGGTGTTTTGTAGCTGTCAGTCGCTTAGGCTGCTCAACTCAGCTTTAATTATGACAATACAACAAGCTGGTTAATTGCGTTAATGTTTTATTTTTGATTGACAATGTTGTTGAAAAGTTGTATTGATCGATTTATTGGATTCAACGAGCTTCAATTGCTGTTGGTGGACTGAGATTGACTTTTTGATTTGTTTTTAACAAAAAGGTGCAGTCGAGTTTGAAGTATTGTATACATTTTTCTTAGTAGTTTCAATAGTTAGTATGTTATTTTGCAGCTTTTACTTAGCTTTTGAGAACTACTCACATATTTCTCTGAAACTTATCCCTCCAAAAAGCTTTTCGAAATTTTTACGAAGACGTGAGTATCAATATTTTAATAATCGATTATTTTAGTATCGACTTTTTTTTTAAAAACAGTATCAAGGCGGCGTGACTTCATATTCGATATCGTTATTCTTACCTCGAACAGAATTTGAAAGATGTATGATCTAATTCTCGATTCTGTTGTGAGGGTCCTTCCCTCCATCTTGCATTACTTGAGCAGATGTTGAGTTTAATTGAAGTCTGACAATTGTTTAATTTTTTTTAGAAACAAGTAAGGAAATCTGAAGGTGGACGTTTATACTCAGCTGTAAAAAACAGTGAATATTTTTTTCATTGCACTGAAAGCGACTCTCATAGATCTTCTCGTTATTCGGTACGTAATTTAATTACTTGAATATGGGCGTGGTTGTTAGAAAATTAAAAAATATTTTCATCACACTGGGTTCAGTTTTGACTTGTAATTCTTTATGAAAAATTCCTTCATTTAGCTTGCAAAAACAATCAATAAGTTTTACCGAGTCACATTTTTATTGAAAGAAGTGGGCGTGATAAAGTTATATTTTTTCCCAGAATTATTTTTCGTTACAAGATAAATGCGTTCATTGAAGTTTTTATCATACGTCAATTTTACTTCGGGGTATACATACATCGCTCCCAACACAGTACTATGTATATATTTTTGTAGTTTCTCCTAAGCTGATGCTGTCGAAGTAAAATATAATTTTTTGCACAGATTTAGGTTCATGTAAGAACATTTTTAAACAATTGTCAACAAAAGTGGGCATGGTCCTCAACCGATCTCGGCCATTTTTCTACATAAAAATTGTGTCGCCTACTTGAGCTAAAGGATTGAAACTTGGATAATATTCACCAACTTGGTAGAAATATTAGGTAGGGGGGAAAAACATCGCCAGGTGGCGCATGTCTCGAGATAAGTACATTACATTTTTTTACTCAGCTGTCAATATACTGTCTTTCGAGCAGCTGAGTATAAAAATATGTATACTTCACCAGAGAATGGCTGCATCATCATATTTAACTCTAGTTAACTTAGGGAAGCACTTGAAATTTGGTAATTTGTTGGAATTATCTGAGTGCTGAGTGCAAGCAATTGAAAGGCCATTATGAGTGCCACACACGCACCTACAAATACAACAACACGTGCACTCAAAATTGCGCTCATTTCAATGAAATATCAAAAGTAACTAATGATTTGAGGAAAACAAAGAGAAATGACAGGCAAATCAACAATGGCATGTTTACAATGAAAATAAATATTCAATTTTTTTAAGTGCTTCACTTTAGGATTTCGTAAAAATAGAAAAATAAAAAAAAAAAAAAACAAAAAAAAAAAAATTAAATAAATAAACAAACAAATATACAACAGAGTGTTTAAAAATAATTTCAGCTTAAATGATTTGGGGTTTTGACTTTTTGAGGTTTTTGTTTTTGTTTTTATTACGAAATGTCATAATAGAGTGCAAGATAAACAAACACACACACACAAGCGAAATTTCATGGAAAAGCAGAAAAAAATAAAAGAAAAATAGAGAAAAACACACAGCATCGCATGACTGACAGCAAAAATAATTGCAGCCAGAAAAAAAAAACAGATGAGTGAGAGTGAGTTGGCATTTAAAACAATAAAAGAAGATAAATAAATTGGTATAAAATAAATCAAACATTACTGCGAGTGACGTATTTCAAGTGGGCTGTGGACTGTGTGAACACTTGAGACAGTTGCGATTTTTATTTTATTTTTTTAATTTTATTTTTCTGTTTATTTATTTTATTTTTAAATTGTTACAAATATGCTGCAGCACACCTGTCAACAGTCGGTTATGCAGCAGTGATGTGTGTGTGTGTGTGGCCATCAAAAGTGACCGTCAACTTTATCGTCAGTTGGGTGGTCCATTACGTTCGTTTTGCTCATCAACGAATTGAGCGCACTTCAGCGTCAGCGCAATGCATACAAATGTGAAATTCGGGAAAAAAGGCTTAGCGACAAACGGCACTACGCCTACGTTCAACTGTGTGTGTTTGTTTGTGCTTTGGTTTGTTTATCTTTTGACAGTTAACAATGACAGTTGACAGTTGATAAAGGTGGGATTGTTGATATTCGTCACGGTAGAAATTCTCACTTGACGAAAATCTCATTCAAGATCTTTTTGTTTTTTTTTTTGGGATTTTTTGGGAGTTCAAAATAAATCTTTGACAGTTATTTGACAGCTTGTAAATATTGTGGTTGTTCAAACAGATGTTCGTATCAATGTATGTGTGGTATACACTGGAACATGTTATTTGGACATGTGTTAGTGTCAATAGTGCTTATCTGGTTTTTAGTTTTGAAGGATTATACGCTTCTCATACCATATTTTGATACTCGTACTCGGTTTAGTATAAAACACGTCAGGCGTAGTTTCAAGTTTGTAGTTTCATTATGGATAGTCACTAATTTTTTATTTTTTTTATCAGTAGAAGCAAAAAGCGCAGTTTGACAATTTTCGTTTGTCAGTCACTATGTTTGTTCGCTCATCACTCAAAACCCGCTGCAACGAATTGAATGCGACTTTTACGGTAGCCTTGTTAGATATCCAACTTAAAGTTTGGGATCTTTTTTTTACTGCAGTAAGATATTTTATTACATACAGTGGTGGCAACAGAAGTTGGTCTATCATGTTTTTAAACATTTATTGTTATCGGATACATGTACAGTATTTTTGTTTGGTTAAAAGGCATATGTATAGCCTTATCGTAGGAACAGAAGGAACTGGACTGGAATTGGATATTTTCACTGAAATAAAGTTAAATTTTTGTAGACCAGTTTTTAAACTTTTTGGAATTTAATTCCAGGTTTTTTGAAAACATTCCCTTCATTATTTTGGAAGCAAATGTAGCATACATTTTCTGCAAAGGAAGCGCAGTATTATCACATCTGCAAAAAAACAAATTTTCCCTCTCACTTTCGTCCATTCACTTCCAATACAATACTTTGCTTTTTTTCGTTGTTTTTTGCTTCAGTGGAATTGAAAATTGTAATTATCGAAGTGTTAAGCTTTTGACTTTACGTGCCAGTAAACCGCACACAATGTTAGCCAGCATTTCACACAAATAAAAAACCACAAAGAATTTTATTGCTTTCAACCACATGTGTATGTGCGAAAAGCAATAACAAAATTTATTTGCATAGAGAATTTGAAACGAGATTTGAAAGTGCACATAGTAAATAGTGGAAATTGGGTTATCCGAATAGTTAGTTCAAAGCCAGTTAAGTAAACGACTCAATGTGTTGAGGAAAGCTTTCCATTTGAAGCAACTCAATGAGTCTTAATTAAATGGATGGGTTTAGAATTTTTGTTTTGTCCGGAAGAATAAATAATTTTCTTGTATTATTTCTTGGAAATCGTTAATAATCGCTTAAAATTGTTGAAATTGAATAAGTTCCACAAATTGATTAGTCAGAACGTGGTAATGCGAGTACAAATTTCTCCGTAGTCATAAAAGTAAGCGTAAACGTAGCCGTAACTATAATCGTAACCCTCCTTGGCCATAACCGTAGCCGTAACCATAGGTAAAATCCTTCCCGTAGCAATAAAACAAACATTAACCCCTGCCTTAGCTATAGTAATACCGTTTCCCTTAAAATTTACCGTAACCGCAGCCGTTACCATAGGAGTATCGCTTTGTTTAGCCATAAAAGTAAGCGTAACCGTAGCCGTAAGTATACTTGTAACCTTTTAATATGCCATAAAAGTACGTAGCCATAACCGTAACCATAACTGTTACCGTAAGCCGCAATTATAACTGTATTCTTAGCAATAACCGCTTTTGAAAGCTTTACTTCTCATGCACACTTTATGTTTAGCTGTCCAATGCACGAGCAATACTAGCACCAAATCACAAAACGCCCACTGTGCTGCATGCATTGTCTCTTTTCATGCCATTGATTACGTATACGCACTGACGGACACTGCAACATTTAATATGTAAAAAAGTCCAAACGATGACTTGGTGATTTACTTTTGCTAAAATGTGAAAAGTGAGTGGCTTAAAGTCCAATATAAAATAGCTTACTCATTTCGCATGCATCAAGCAAATAACAAAAGTCACGCCTAAGTAAGCACAAAGGTACAAAAGAACACACAGACACAAAGCACACATACATACATACAAACAACGGTAAAATAGACAATACAAAAGCCAGAAGTGAAATGTAAGAGATAAATAAATAAGTATGAAAACTAGATTAAGTGACACTCGACACGATTTCAACAATGACAAAATAATGTTTGATTTGAAAGCACTTTGGTGTAACGGATTTCTTTGCGTGCAAGTTGTGTGGCTTAGGGCGAACCAGATTATTGATGGAATTCAGAGAATAAAACAAAAAAATGAAATAAAAATAAAATAAAACAAAAATAAAAATCGGAAAGTAAGTATCTAGTAAATAAATAAGCAGATGAAAGTAATCAAATAAAAATTGATTGCTTTCAAATGAGATTTGCTGACCGAGCGTATGGGTGGTGGCGGTTGGAAGAGGTGAAGGCACGCAACAAAAGACTATTGGCAATTTCACAAGTGACCGAAAATACGAAACAAATATAACGAAAAGGTGTTGTGAAATGAGATTGAAAATGAGCAAAGCAAATAGCAATAAGCGAAATAAACAATTTTAAAGCACACACAAAAGGGGGAAAAAACAAAAAAAGCACGTAGCTAAATAAATAAAACAGAATAAACAAAAGAAATCATCAAATTGTGTGTGACAATTCGTGCCACTGTGAGAATATTTGATTTTGCTGCTGGAACAATGGTTGATATTTGTCGAAGGTATATATATTTATACCTTATTGCGCTCAGCATGTAAGGTAATTTTTAAATAAAATAAAATAAAATAAAATAAAACAAAATAAAATAAAATAAAATAAATTAAAATAAAATAAAATAAAAAAAATAAAATGAAATAAAATAAAATGAAATAAAATAAAATCAAATAAAATAAAATAAAATAAAATAAAATAAAATAAAATAAAATAAAATAAAATAAAATAAAATAAAATAAAATAAAATAAAATAAAATAAAATAAAATAAAATAAAATAAAATAAAATAAAATAAAATAAAATATGATAAAATAAAATAAAATAAAATAAAATAAAATAAAATAAAATAAAATAAAATAAAATAAAATAAAATAAAACAAAATAAAATAAAATAAAATAAAATAAAATAAAATAAAATAAAATAAAATAAAATAAAATAAAATAAAATAAAATAAAATAAAATAAAATAAAATAAAATAAAACAAAATAAAATAAAATAAAATAAAATAAAATAAAATAAAATAAAATAAAATAAAATTAAAAAAATAAAATGAAATGAAATAAAACAAAACAAAAAAAGTAAAAAGAAATTAAATTAAATTAAACTGAATTAAATAAAATAAAATAAAATAAAAATGAAGGAAAGGAACGATAGAAAGAGGTTTTGTGAATGAATTTCAACCACTGGCCAATCTCTACTTTAATTTGACTTATGTATGTCTAGGATACACATTTTTCGATGTCAAATTTCGCTAGTACTTGGTACTCAATTTTTTTTGTTTCTCGCAAATTCCATGTATGTCACCGCTGCTTGCCATTTATGTCATGATGCTAATTGATTCAAATCCGTTGTTTTTTATTTATTTATTTGTTTATTTGTTTATCTGCTTACTACTTTTTTGCATGACATTTAATCCTATTAAAATCATTTATTTATGGTACGTCAAGTAATTCCTGTTTATGCTTTGACTTAATTGTATTTTCTGTTATGACATTTTTTTCCAGACATTCTATACTTTGAGTTACTTACATATATTCAAACAGTTGTTGGCTCGGACTGATACAATTTTGTTTCCTATTTTACAAATACTTCCGCTTCTTAGCTCAACGCAACTTTGGTTAAGGCCGTAAAATTTTTGAATTTTTTATTTTGAGAAACAAGCAGAATTTTAAAATCTTGCTTTATTAAAATTTTATAAATATAAATAATGTTTGCAAATGTTCAATTCAAATGCACCCGACCATCTCCATTTCCCGACAAACAAATGCACACCCAAGAACAAATAACAAATAATGTTAGAATACTTATAACAATATGCAAAAAGGATACTAGGCTGTGGTGAAAAAAAGGCAAAACGCAGCTACCACAGTTATTTCCACATTGGCAAACTAAAATCTAAAAACAAAAATTCAAAACGAAGTGGAACATTTTCCGAGAGAATCCACATAAGAATCACTGACTTGCAATAGGCTTTGGGGCAAGAGGCAGAAGTTAAGAGTGAAAACTAATACAAACAATGCTGTGATAAAATGACAAACCGACAGATAAACAGGTGAGAGAGACACAATAAACCGTTGGATATGCATTTGTGTGCACACGAGCTACGTTATTCTATACTTGCTTACACTCGCTTCCATTAACTTTCTCACCTTTCTCTCAGGCTGCCTTACCTGCCTTGGTAGTCTTATCATTTGAAATTCTATGCCTTTGCTCGGTATAAAATGTAAGCTATTTAGTATTTCCTAAAATTTATGCATTGTTTATGCAAAGACAGTGAGCACCCAAAGCAAATGGCAGTAACAACATTCATATAAATATATAATATACACTTTGCATACATTAATATATACAGACATATGTACATACAGTTATAAGTGAGGTAGGAGTGCTCACGTCGAGTAGACAGGATTTTTAAGGATAATAGTAAGCGATTTAGTGGAAAACATGCAAATGCGCTCAACAATTCACTAAACATTGAAATACATATAACTTGGTTGGAGTGGGTTATTATATAACCAATAGTGAGTTTATAGTTATCAAAATCAAAGTTTCTCAAATTTCTTGCACTACTGGGTATAATAAAATATTAAAATATTCATACCCTACAAGAAGCACTTAGCGCAAAATTCTAAGCATTTCAATTTATATTTGCGGTTTTTTAGAATAGAGAGATATTTCTGAGCAGTTTATAGGGGCTGGAGGCCGAATCGCTAAACAGTTTGTAAGGGCATATACAGTGGTGGCCATAAGTCTGCAGAGATTTCCAAAAACTTTGACTTTAACATAAATATTTTAAAAAATATGTGTGAAGGTGCTTACAAAAATTATAAATTTTGTTTGAAAAATGTGCAGAAAATTTGTGAGTATTAAAAAAAAAATTTATGAAAGTTGAATTTTTTTTTGAAAATTTAAAATTTTTTTCTAGGCTTTTTAGAATTATTTGGGGTATGCAGTTTTGCAGCGCATTAAATTTTGTTTAAAAAATGTACACAAAAATTGTGAAAATTTAAAGAAATTTTGTGAAAATTTTAAAATTTGTTCCCACGTTCGAAAATTTAAAATTTTTTTTATGGGATTTTTTTGAATTTTTGGGTATGCAGTTTTATAGCCCATTAAACCATTTTCTCTATAATTTTTTAGAATTATTTTTAGTAAAGTAAGTTATTGTTCGGAAATTCGTGATAAATTTTCCTGGTTTTTGGCAATTTTTTTTGTAGAGACTTCTGTATTTTCCTTCATTCAAGTTCGTGAATGCAATCTTTTTTATATGAAAAAAAAACCTTTTAGCTCGTCGAACAAAAAAGTTCTTGTGTGGCATACATATATACATACATATATATGTATGTATATTGTACAAGTATATACATAAGTGCTACAAAATCCTTGCATATAAACAAGGACACAATCTTACTTAAATTGTGGTTTCTAACTATTTCAGAAAGCAGAAAAAATTAAAACAAAAAAAATTCGGTCAACAGCAAAATGTTGCATGATACTTGGTTAAATGGATTTGTTTACACAAAATAATTTCTCTTGTGGTATGTATGTATGTATATATGTATGTATATAAACGTGTTAAATATAGACATATTATTTTGTATTGTTATTGTTAGCTTTGCTCTTGTTCTGTGGCTCTATGATGTGTTAACTGCCTTCTGGCTTATTCCTAATCTCACTACATTTGTGGCATCCGTTTACACACATACTCGTACAATACAATTACAATTTGTATTTACACTCAAGCACTTATTTGTGTGTATGTGTGTTAACAAATGTGTATGTTTAATTTATTTTACAACTATTTGTCTTCTAATGTGATTTTTGTAATTTGCTTGAGTGGTTTTACTTGTCACATAAATATTGTTAGCAAAACAATAACAACTTTGGAGTTTTTACTATTTTTTGTTGCTGCTTGTTAAAATTTTATTTATTATGTATATTTTTGCAAATTTAAAATTCATGCATGGGTAGGAAAAAAATGGTATACCTTATATAAGGCTTATTTTATTTTATAATATAAGGCTTTTAGTGTTTAGGAAGTTTAAAGTGGAATGTAAAATTTGCTCTTGAAAAATTTGAAGCAATAATCTTGAGAAATATTTCTTCACTCCGGCCCTTGCCTTATAAACACTTCTGTCTTATTTCTTAATATCTCTTACAACATTTTTTGTTGGGTATTTCTCTATCTTTGCACATCTCTGCTAAGTTGACTGTGTTAAAATGATATCGAAAATGAAATATGTTTTGTGGGTTTTCTTTTTTCTGCTTGTCAAAGTTTTTATTCATGGTAGTTTTCTAATAAACAAATGACTACCTTTAGCAGAATTAAGAAACTATTTTGTTTTGTAAAAAGCATAAGCGAGAATAATTTATTAAGGCACAATTAAAGGAGCTTAATGTGCTAATATTTCAAGTCATATATTAGTTAATTTCCGATTTGCAATAGTTAGGATAATAGATAAGAAAAGCGGAAGTTGTAATTTTACTTTATTGCAATTACCATAATGATTACAGTAATTTTGCTTTTAAATATATTCAAATATTACGACCTATGTAATTGTCATATTGGTACTAATGATTATTTTAATATTTGAAAATTTTTTTTGTAATTGTAATCTTATCATTACTTAATCGTAACATTACTTTTTTGAGTTAAGATTACTGCAATACTTTTTTATAATTTCAATTGTAATTACTATTAATGCAATCAATAGTTTTAGTATTAGTTAGAGTAATTGTAATCAAATTACCAATACCATTACATTTATTTGTATTACAAAAGTAGTAAATTTTTGACATCTGATGGCAATGCAAACGGTTATATTTTTTGTAATTTAGTAATTTAAAAAATTATATTACTTCTAAAGAATTAAGTTACTTTTACTGTGATCGAAATCTTTTAATTAAATAATCGTAACATTACTTTTTCTGAGTTCTGATTATAAAAGTTATAATTACGATTAAATTAGGTATTATGCAAAGTAATTGTAATTTTGATTCATTCTAATAACCATTATGATTACAGTAATTGTGACTAAAAGGACTTAAACAACGACTTGTGTTATTCTGATGGTGATAGGAAATAATATATTTATTGCAGAAGTAATTTCAGAAAATTTTAATTACTACTTTAATCGCAATCTTATGATTAATAACTGCATTATTAGCAATGAGTAATGGAATGTTTTATTAATATTATGATTATAATTACTGCATTCGGATAAAAAAATTTAATATATAAGAATTTTCTTAATTAATGTAATTGGAAATATAAAATGCAAATTATGATTACTTTAATTGTAATAGTGGTCCTTACGATTATATTAATAGGAAAAGTAATTACTTTTATTATAAACGACATTTCTATCGCTTGTAATCGATTTGAATTTATACAATTATGATTACTGTAATCAGAAAGATTTAGATTATTTACATGGTAATCATTTTGCTGAAGAAATTATCATTTCCAAGCTCTATACAAAATAAAATTTGTCACTCATCATATGTCATCAATGGAATACTGCTAGTCTTAGCACCGACTCAATAAGATTAAATAGCTCATCCATATGCAACCACAAATTCCTTTCTTTGCCTATCATAATACAAAACCAACTGACATGAAGTCGAAAAAGTAGTAAAAACCGCCAACAAACCTCAACTAAACTAGGATTTAACGTTGCATAGAAATGTTGAAAAGCAAAGTAATGCACAAAAAACTGTAGCCTACCTCAAGGCGCTGGAGAGCACATAAGTCATTACACTGCACTGCATATAGTTTTAGTCGCAGCTGAATATATCTTGCTGCACTTTAAACAAGAAACCAAGTGTGCTTACATTTACACATACACATAAAGCAGCACATTAAGTAAATGTTGTTGTTGCTTATGCATCACTTCTAGGAATATATGTTGCAAGTGTGTGCGCGTCTAGGTGTCTGTGTGTGTGTGCACGGCGCTGTAGTCAGACATTTTGCGACTGAGTGCATAATTCGCTTGACTCAACTTACATTGATGTTGCTACTGCGGCGGCTGCGGCTGTTGCTGTTGCATGCAACATATTTACGAACACTTTTGCGAGTGCAAGTAAGCGTAGAAAATGTGAAGCAACACAAAAGCAAAATGCTAAAAAAGGAAAAAAAGAAACACAAAATTGAAAAAAAATAAAAATAAAAATAAAAAACATTGCAACATCAAATTAAAAATCAACCTAAAACAAATACAAACTAACATCATATTAAACGCAAAAGTAGCGTCAACAAGCCAACAAAGAGCAAACGTATAACATGTTTGTTGTACTTGCTGTTGTTGCTGTGTTGCAGGATGCAAAAATTCTTGCCTCAAGTTTTCTACGCAAACCACAACTCAGCTGCTTGTTTGTAGGCTTTCTGTTGGGATTTTCACTAGGCTGCTCTGTTTGGTTGCTGTTAGCTTTTAAGCTGCTTCATAAGCTTTGTGGCATTGTGGGTAAGTTCGTTGGTCCGTTTGATTATTTGCTTTAGTCGGTTGAGTTGCACACAAAACTTACAGCAGCCAGTTTTGACAAGTGCCGCAATATTAATGTGTGCGGTGAGATGTGCAATGACTTTGGCAAAAACAGAAAAAGCAGAAAACAAAAACAAAAAAAAAAGAAAGAGAGGAAATCATAAAATGTAATTAAACAAAAAAGCACTAAAGTGGCAAGGCAGCAAGCGAACACATTTGCATGTTGCAAGTGGCAGCTTAAAAAAAAAACTGAAAAAAAAATTATTGCACACTGCATTCACAGCTCTGGCTGCTAGCATGAAATGCATGTGAAGTGCAATATTTTTGCGACAGCAACAATGAAATTTTATGCATTCACACATACACTCACACGCACATATACACACACGTGTGCTGCAAGTGGAAAAGCGTAGTGAAAAATTTTGCATGCACCGTGTCCTATGCAAAGTCACAAAAAAATTCAAAAGCATGCCAGCACTACACACCCCAGAGCCTGCGAGCCTATGAGACATTCGCTCTCTTCCTGTCGCCAAGTCACAAAATGTTTGTTGCATAACCAACGAGCGTTAATAATATGGTTGCCACGCTGTTGCACAGCGCCACCAAAAGTCAGTTATAACCCAGCAATGGAGTTTTGCGTAAGAAGGAGTGATTTTGTAAATATTTGTTCCCAACTGGTCCTTTATGGGATCACAAAGCTATACTTAGAAGACTTGTCTCACCACCTGTTCTGAAGCCTAGAAGGACATTTAATCACTTTAAAAACAGTTCAGCTCCTTTTCGTCTCATTCTGGATGCATACTCGACTGATAGTACTCTTTGCAGCTTACTTGTGTAATGTTGTTTCTGTTTACATATGCTTCTGACTTTTTTGCACTACGACATACACACTCATATCTACGCATAGGCTCCAACAAAAACTTCATATATATGCTAGTCGCAAATGCAAGCATTTATGGATAATGGCTCTACAAAATTTTTGTTTATTTATTTTTTTAATTTAACATGCAGCAATACAAAAATACAAGGCTACATTTGTGCAATTAGACCATGACAGAAAAAAATAAAATAATAGCTGGGTAGTTAAATATAAAAAAAATTTTGAAGTCACTATAGCGCGTGTAGTAAATGTTTATACGGTTGCCAGCTAATCTAAATTTATTATTTGAATATTTGTTAGAGATTTTGTAAAATTTGTTTAACACATAATGATTCATTCATATATAAACTACTATCCCATAACCAACCTTGCCATATGGCTCAAATTTAGCATGTGCATAATATGCTGTAATATAAGCTCTTTTGTCAGAGTGAGCATATTTTTAAAGGCTGCCACATATTTAAGATTGCTTACAAATAAAAAAAAAAATAGAAAAAAAATAAAATTTAGCAGACTTGCCACCTTTTTTAATTTAATATTTCTATATTTTTTCAATTGTAAGTTTGGGCATTTTGGCCAAAAATTTCAAAGCGGTCTCTGCTAGTTTTTATATAATGTGCTTTATTCTAAGCTTTTTTAAGTTGGTGCTGCCACTAATAATATTTTACAAGGTTGCCACCTTTTTCAAATTATTAAGGAATTTAGTAAAATATTTAAATGTAGTCAAGGAAATGTGTGCTGTAACCTATAAAGCTCTAACAAGTTACTTAGAAAATTTAAACAAGATTGCCAGCTAGAGGGATTTTTTTTTAAAAGGAATATCACCAAATTTATTTCAATTTTTTTATGAAAAACCTTACCTGGACTTAATTAGGTATTTCTATATTTATTTATTCTCTTTAGGGGAGACATTTTCATTTATTTCGATATCATTTTTAATGAACCCTGCCACTGAGTATGCTGCAACAAAGTTGCCACCTATGAATTTTTTTTTTGTAAATATAAAAGAAAATATGGCAATATTTATAGAAAACTAATGAAATTTCATGTCGCTAACAAATTAAATTTTTGCATAAAATATTTGTTTTGTTAAAAATTTCAGAAATCGATTACTTGAAACTCGTTTCTGACAATTTTTTTTTCGAACGGTCTAATGTACCTACAATCCATACCTATATCCATAAACCCGCTTTATATTTTTATGTTTGCTTATTTCGCAGCTTTTTGCGCTCTATTATTGTTGCTGTCGTCGCTTATGTTTTTGGTTGTTTTCGTGTTATTGCGATTATTCGTTTGTTTTGTTTTATTTTATTTCATTTTGGTTTTTTTTTGGTTTTCTATAGAAATTCTTTGTTTTTTTTTTGCGCTGCAACTTTTTCACTTCCTCAACGCATACATACATACATACATGCATTCAAACATTCAAACATTCATAGATTCAAATGTGTTGACGTTGAACATCATTGAAAGTGCATTGCACTGCACTTTGCCGTCGAACTTAACGCGTCTGAGCTTTGCTCGCTGCACATTTTAATTTTAACCAACAACAGCAGTTTGTTGTTGCTGCATTTCAGTTCGTTGGTAAAGCCTATTTCAGGGCGCTTAAGCAGCTAGTTTACGCAGTTTGAGTACTCATTGCTTTTTTTTGCATTTTCTAAAGTACTTTTAATTAAGCCTTAACGAGTTTTGATTATTTTTAGTTTTTTTTTTTTTTTGTTTTGGGTTCATTTTTGTTTGTTTATTTTTATGTTGTTTTCTGTTTTTTTGTTTTTGTGGTAAAACAGCTCTTATGATTGTTGAGGCGTGAAATTTAAATTTTTTTTTCGTTTAATGAAATTAGTTGGATTTGTTTTGCTAATTCTTTAATCGTGTTTTTAAGTGTAAGCGTGTTTCTGACATAGTCTAGCGCGTACTGGAGCTTTGTTGGGTAAAACTTAACGAGTTATAAAAATAACTTATCGACTCCTTCTCTAGTTCTCTAGTTCAGACAATCGATAAATATACAAATTTCCCTAGGCAGACACAACCCTGTGCTTAATGAAATATCTTATCCCTGAAATATTTCCCATAGAAAATTAAAAAAAAATTATGAAAGTTAAAAATATATAAAAATCGATCGTAAAAATCGACAGAAAAAATTTAGCTCACAAAATTAAAAAAAAAAATTAAGAATTTAAAATTGATTGCAGTTTCTTAAATATTTAATCGAAACTCGATAAGTGTCTACAAAATATTTTCATCGATAACTTCTTATACAATACTGCTCACGTCGATAGAAAATATAACAATCGATGTCATAGCAAAGAAATATTATTTTTGAAACTTAACTCGCAACTATAGTTATGGTAAATGTAAAAATCGAAAACACCATTTATAATCGATATACACGAATAATCGAAAAAATCGATAACAACAAAATATTATCAAAACCAGCATTATGAGGAGCAGAATGCTGCGTACCATTACTCTCAATTTCATCAGCGCTCTAAGATTACCCCTTGCAACCCGCAGACCAAGCCATGATTCGTCCTTCGCTATTGCGGCCAAACGTAAACACTCGAACAACAAATATTAACACTCTTCTGAGGCCAATATTTTAAATTTATTTCAATATGTAGTGGTGTGTACTCAAAACCCACTGATGCCCAAATATTCGCCAATAAATATAATTCAAGTACCCGCTGTTAAAGTTGATGAAAAATCTATAGGCTTGAGCAGCAATTGAGTTGAGCGCAACTTTAAAATGTACTACTGTTGTTGTTGTTGTTGTTGTTATTGTTGTCGTTGCTATCATTGAATTGCTTCCGTCAAACACTCAGGATATGCATGAAACTCAACACAATCTCTAGCTATTTCTTCAGTGAATGAGTGCAGTGAATATCCGTCGTTCAGCTCACTTTTCTTCCGTTTCCTTTTTGGGCTCATGAGTTGCACACACATATATATTCTTTGTAGCCACTGAGACGTAGATCGGAGTCTCGTAAGTGCATTTATATTTAATGATATGTGTGTGTCTCATCAAGAGTGTGTGTGTGTGTGTGTGTGTGCGTATTCGTTTATTTACATATGCATGCATTTATTTATAAATTTTTTTTTGTATTGCATATATTACTCGTGTGTGTCTTTGTGTGTATGTGTGCGTGTACTTTATATAAGCACGCCGTCAAGTGTACTTGTATGCTTTATTGTTGTATCTGTCGTTGTTGTGTCGTCGCCTTTGGCTGTTGGGCGCCTGCAAGTATGCAAGTATTTACACATGACAAGTGCATCTGCCTGTCTGGCAGCCTGTTTGCTTGGCTTCCTTTGTCGTTTAGCGCCTGCTGCTTACACATACACTTGCACTTACACACACACACAGAGATAGAGACATGCAATTTAGTCTTGCATTTCGCATAAAATCTTCATATTCACTGCCCATCAGCTGTAAAAAGCTGTTGCTATGCATTTGCAATAAATAAAGACGCCAACTGCCATCGGTTCGCAATCCAATTGAAGTGCTGCCATTTTAAAACGTATTTAATTTATTTCTGTTATACGATGCCGCTTCAGTTAAAAATAATTTTTATTTCGACCCGCAAGCCGTAGACAAGTTGGAAGGGTGCGAAAAGGGGAAATGTCTGAAATTGAAAATATTGATTTAAGGAATTTGGCGATGCTTGCGACATTTAGTGAGAGGTTAGCGGTTTCAGAAGAAATTTGGTTACGAGTTTGTGGCTCATCTGAGGGTATTCTCTCGAGAGAGTGCGATAGATTCATTCAGGATAGGGAACTGGTTCTCACATTAATAGAAGTTTAGATAAAGAATTTTTTGTCGGTACGTTGATGTAAGAAGTTCAAGTTGAGCTGTGCGACGGACCTTAGGCCTTGGCTTAGTTAGTTCTTCAGTGGCTCATTGAGACAGGATTAATAGGAAACAATATTTTCTGAAACCAAAACTTCACACCAATCTCACATGTGAGCTTTGTATGTAAATGAGATGGGCTGAAAGCTCTTCAGGTGATGTTCTGAAACGCATTAGCTCCAGAGGAGGGGTTCTGACTTCAGAACATGGGAACTTGTGAGTGTAAAAATGCCAACCAAAGTTGAACCACCTTCTTCTACCTTCACACATACCCACCATGTCTATATGTAAATGTGTACAGTTGACCACTGTAACTACACATACACACACACATTAATATGTAGAGCGCATGATTTGTGACTGAAGTAAAGTCAATAAAGAAGAGTAAATAGAGGCGTGAACAGCATAAAAGAGGCGGAGGTGCTGAAGACTGCATGAACCGAAATCATTGTAGGGTGTACTCTGACTGTAGTGGCTAGCAGCAATCAAAACGGACCGTTTATTTTATATTCGATTTTTTGCTTTCATTTTAATTCACTGAAGAGATACAAATAAACTTTGGTGTATTTGTACTTTTAGAGAACATAAGCGAATGGGAAGTGCAATGTCAGTAAAAATTGGTAGCAAATAAATCAACAGTGAAAACAACAACAACAACAGCTACAACAAAAAATACTTGAAAGCAAACCAAACGAAATGGCAAAGAACAATAAATATTCGAGAGTTATAAAAATGACAAGGCGCGAAATGCAACGTTCACCATAAAACCAAACACAACAAAAAAAAAAAGTGAAATTAACGAAGCTAACAAATTGCGCACAGTGGATCATTTTGAAGGGTTGTGTTGCAAGAAAATTTTTAATTATAACTTTCAGTGAGCTGTTATTGTATATTTTAAAATGTTTATAGTGCCTACTATAGGGTAAAATTTTAGATAGGGCTCTGTGCCATAATGTCAAATGGCATTAAAGTCACTGACATTATTTCGCTTCTGTAAATATAATTAATGTGAAATAATTTTGGGAGTTAATGCTTTTTCAATGTGAATTAATATCAAATTTCTTTTGAGAATTAACGTCATTGACATTAATTCACTTCTACATACAGCATTAAAAATGAAACGAAATAATTTTGGGAACTAATATTTTTAAAGTGAATTAATGTCAAATTTTTTTTTAGAATTAACGTCATTGACATTAATTCACTTTTCAAAACCATATCTCTTTTGAAAGGAGGATTTAATGAATAAATTTAACTCTATTGACATTATGACATGCCACCGTAGTTAGCCAAATTTCTGTTACGATGATGTCACAGCAGGGATTTTTACAAGGTTGCCACCTATTTGGTTTTTGTTTTTTTTAACCTAAGTGTATAAGTGAATATAAATATCGACCGAAAGCTGCTTTACGAAGCATTTCCTTAAAAAATATCTTTAGTATAGAGATCTCCTAGTGTTGCCACTTAAGCCTTTTAAATCTTTTCTGTTTGCTATATCTTCGAAATCGAATTAACCCATTTGCATGAACTTTTATCCATGTACATAGATAAGAAGTACACATTACTTCAGCGCTGCCATTTAATTAGTTTTTACAAGGTTGCCACTTGTTAACTTGTTTTTAAATGAAATGGAATTTTCTAAACTTGCTTACGAGTTTTTTGTAGATTTCCACAAAAACATTTCTTAGTAAGATTAACAAAATTTAGGCATTTTTACCATATAGGATTGCCACCTAATCCTTTTATATAAATTATTTTTTGGATATCCAATATTACCTCAAAAAGGCGTAATCCCTTTGGATGAATATTTCAAGCTTGCCACTTATCATGTTCTATATTAAAAAATAAAAAAAAAATAGATCATCTGGCAACTTCGAAACTGCCAAAGCTCACTCAATAACAATAACTTTTTTACCTACACCATGACTTTGCTTTTCTGTCTGTTGTACGGTTGCTTGAATATTTTACTTGCGCTTTTCTTCAAAATTACCCACTGTGCGACTGCGTTATATAAAAAATGGGTACTAACATTAACTCAATGAAGGGGTTGCCGAAAAATAAAAATAATTGGAAAAAGTTTACGCTGCAAATGTTTGCTTTTTTGCTGCCAACAAAAAAAAGAAAAGCGCACACGCAAACTGCGAACGTGCTGCAAAAATTCAGTTGCAACCTAAAGAAGTGTTCAAACAACGCTTCTGCTTCTGCAAAAAGGAAGCAGCAACAACTTTTATGGGGTGCGCGCTCATGCACTTGCTGTCTCATACTTTTGTTGTTGTTGTTATTGAGTACCAACCTTGCTCGAGCAAAGTATGCGACGTCTCTCCAACTTGTGGTGAATTGGTTTGGATGACTGCATTTTGTGGAATTCCTATTAATTTGTGTGCCGAAAATCCAATTAAGTGCTTAGCACATAAACAATAAAATAAAATTTTACTAATACATGCATATGAATGAAACAAAAAAAAAAAAAAAAATACAAAGTACGCCATCTCGTTCACTCGTTGAATGCAAAAGTACACACACACAATCCATGCACCCATACAAATGCACTGCACTCAGCACGCAGGAAATACAACGACGAGCAAGCAGCAAACGAAGCCGGGCTATCGAAACGTTCTTCCCTCATATTGCCATCCATAGCAGGTAAACAATTGCTTAAGACTTTTTCGAGTCCTCCAAAGAAGAAAAAAAAAACGGCTTAGAAATCGAGAGGAACGCTGAACAAATTGAAGCTTACAAATCGCTACCTCAAAATACTTATAATTCAGTATCAGACTCTCCCTCTCTCTCTACTAGTTCTCAGCTTCTACCTTTGTTAGTTTTCACTTCCGTATTTCAAGGTAATGCTGTGTACATCACATACGTTCTTCACACAATTCACTTAGTTTCATTCACATTTTCATCATTTCGACGTATTTCGATTTTTTTTGAATGAAAACGCCCGGTTTTTGGCTGACATGAAGTGGCAATTGAGACGCATGCACGAGTACTTGCATTTCAAGCTTACGTTGTATTTGATTTGTTCCTTTGTTTTTTAATTTTTTTTTTTTTGGTATGGAATTTACTTCTTCTTTCACTTCGTATGTTGAGTTGTGGTTTGTTTGTTTTTGGTGTAAACATCTTCCTTTGCACAGCTTAATTTTTGGCACTTTTTGCTAATTCATTGCAGTTTTTCTGGGTTTGTGGCCACATTGTTGGTTAGAGACGTTCTTTTTGAAAGAAGTCTTCCACCCTTGATTGGTGATGTTGAAATTGATTTAAGTCTCATTCTTTGAGTTCATTAGTTGACGACACAGAAAAAAATCGTGTGGTTTTACTCAATCACGGAAGTATCCGAAGTAAGTTTTTGTTTGAGTGTGTGTGTGTGTGTTTGTGGCTTATTTGTTTTGCGGTTGCTATATGAATAAGTGGGTGCGGTGGAGAGATATTCGGTAGCGGTTGCTCTTAAGCAGGCTTACACGCATCCTTGAAATGGTGCTTTTTCTGGAATTTCTGGCAAAAGCAAAATTTTAAAATGTCAAATCGTGAGATAGTTGGATATGCGCCACTTCCGATTTGATTGAAATTTTGTTAACATAAGAATTTTTTTTAATTTCAAATTTTTTTTGATTTTATTGTTGTAATTTTTCTTTAATATCAATTCACTTAATTTGAAAAAAATGAGAAATTGAAAATATTTTTTTTTAAGTTTTCAAATTCAATATTTTATTTTGTTTTCTAAAGTTTATGTTTCCAATATTTCGGAAACTACTATATTAAAAAAAAAACATTATTACAAAAAAAATTAATTTTTTAATTCTAGAAAATTTTTGATCGTGAACATTTAAGTTCGCTATGAAATTTTGGACTCAAATTTCTTGGAAAGGAAATTTTTTTTTAAGTTTAAAAATTCAAAATTTAATGTTCCTTGATCTTTTTGTTTTGTAAAGATTATGTTTTTTCACCTTCAAATTGAGTAAAAATTTACAAAAAAATTTTTTTCAAATCAAGAAAATTTTTAATATCTTGTTTTCTTGTTTTGTAAGTATTAAATTTTCAATATTTTGAAAAAATATTTAAAAAAAAAATCTTTTTTTGTTTCAAAAACAAAATAATCTTCCAATTTTAATAGTTCGGAACTACTTTATTTGGAAAAAAATTCTTTTTATCTACAAAAAAAAAATATTTTCTGCATATACATATTTAGAAAAAAATGTCTTTAATTTGCAGGGGTTTGGCAAAAATATATTTTTTGAATAAAAGCCCAACATTTTTTTTTAAATTAGGTAAACATAATGGTTCTGAATTTTGTAAAAACAGCAATCTCAACAAAACTTCAATCAAATTTAAAAAATTAGCTTAGCATTTTCAGAGATTAAAATTAACTTTAACTAATTAAGTACTACTTGAAAGTTAAAAAAAAAAAATTTCTCAAAATTCAAAAATTTAAATTTTTGAACAAACAAAAAATTCCGTTATGAAAATTTCAAAATATTTTAAGATGTATACGAGTTATCGCACAAAAAAACTTAGGTCAAAAAACGTATAGCGAACTTCAGTTTTGGGATTAAAAATTTTCCAAAACTAGAAATTCAAAATTTTTTTTACATGCAGTTTTTTTAATAGGGGGTGGAACCAGTTAATTTATTTAACTACATATTTTGAACGAATTAAAGATTCTTATAGCAACACTTCTTCGGCTTCAGTTATAGTGTTTTACATTTTCTGAGCTTTATTTTTCTCATTTATTAAATTTAACGAGGGAACTCATGTCACTTCTTAAATGTGACTCACATTTCGTACAACTTTGGGGCTGATTTCGAACTCTCGAATTATGATTTCACCAGGAATTTGAATGACAAAACAACCACTCATCATGAAACATACCACCGTCTCATCAACTTTTGTATTCATTTAAGACACAACCCCAAAGGAAGTGACAAAGGAGACAAGGTGTTGAGGTGGAAAAGCAAACATCAAAAATTAATGAAAAAGCATTTCAAGCAAAGCAATTAAAAATAACAAAAACCACAGTGCCTTGTTGTCAACACATTACATAATTGAAAAACCAAATCCAACACAAATATGTATGTATGTATGTATGTGTAAAACTTACTAAATTTCCAGCAAAATAAATTCGAGGCTTTCCTAGCTAACCAAAGTTGGTGAGGTGTGGCGTTTTTAATTAGATAGATAGATAAGTTAGAGCAAGGTAAGCGAAATAAAATATGACGCCATATTTGAAGGCAACCAAATAGAAAGAATTATACATGAAAATTTAACTAATTTCTAAATAACTTCTACACACACACACTAAACGTATCTACAAAGCAGAATGTGTCTGTCTGTGCGCACATTACGAACCACATTACATAACCACAAAGCTTCTAATTAAGTAAGTAGTAGGAGGTTTGAAGTGTTGTAACATATGTGCTTTAGCACTCGCACAACATATCTTCCTTGCTCTCATGGGAAATAGCGAAAAAAAAAAAAAAATACAAATACAACAACATAAACATGCTCACCTATGAATTCATGAATAAACAGAGATTAATGCATGTGCACCTTGCTCTTATGTACATTTATGTATCTGCTTATTTCCGGCCGTTTTAATTAGTTTCGAAAGCTAATCAAATATTTTGCTTTTGGGTCTCAACTCAACCCACAAATTTAACTTTCTTCTGAGATCCTTTATGAATTCTCATTTAATAAGAATATTTCTTCGTTAACTGAATGTGTTTAAATATATTTGTGTGTGTGTGTGAGTGTATGTTAAGTTAATTTGCTTAGGCTCAAAAGCCTTCCGGCCTTAGCCGCAACCGTAAACTACGCGTTCCAAGACGTATTTGTATGGGAGCATATGTTGGGTTCATACTACCCTGTGGGTAACCGTTTCTTGGAAAGTTTGTATGTTGAACTGCTACTACTCAAAAGCTGGAGGTTTTCATAAAAAGATTTATTTTGTTGGCAAAAAGAACGGAACCTTTTTTTGATGAGGAAAATGATTTGATCAGAAAATGAACGGAACAAAAAACTTTATTTTGATCAGAAACTGAACTGAACCGAAAGCTTAATTTTGATCAGAAAATGAACGAAATGGAAGATTTATTTTGTTGGGAAAAAGAACGGAACGGAAACCATTAGTTTGATCAAAAAAAGAACGGAACGGAAGAAATTACTTTGATCAACAAATGAACGGAACGGAAAGCTTTATTTCGATCAGAAATTGGTCTGAGCCGAAAGCTTAATTTTGATCAGAAACCGAACGTAACCGAAAGCTTTATTTTGATTAGAAACCGAACTGAACCGAGTCCTTAATTCATTATAAGAAAAAAAACCTTTATTTTAATCAGAAAATGAACGGCACCAAACCCCTTTTTTTGGCCTGAAGGAGAACGAAGAACGAAACTCTACTGAACCAAAGTCTAAAGTTCAGCGACTACTATCCTAACAAAACGCAAGGCAAATATATTACCCTAATGTACTGCAACTCAAAAGTTTTCCTAGAGGCCTGCCAGATATCTTCACATATGTGATCCTTAGCGCCCTTTTCTTTCATACACCCACCTATTCACCTTTTGCTTTCTTCCATGCCACTTCTGCTTATTTTTACACAAAATTTGGTTGGCCAGCTTTGTTGCGTTGATTTTCTACTTCGTTAAACAAGCACAGGCGGCGCCTCTACGCCAACTTTTGAATTTAACGTTTACTGATAGCGCGAGCCAAAATTCCTAATGAAATCCTTGCTTACGTGTGTTGCATCTAGTAAATTTAGCATCATCATATATGAGTATAAATAGTTTTTAGTTACGCAGCGGCACGTTTTATGAACATAATTTTGTAATCTCACGACTTAGATGCATACATACATACATACATAAATATATTTAACTAAAGTCATGCTGATGCAAACTTTGTACTCATTAGGTACGTCTAGGGGGTGATAATGAGAGAACTGAAAAAGTTTAAGTAGCAATTATGTGTAATTAATACCGAGAACTTCCTTGAATGCCACCAAGAGAGGTTTGTTTATAGAGTGTTGTTGTTCTTGGAGTGAAGAAAAAGTGGAGTGCGACCTAGCTAAGAGAAATAACTTTGGAATTCCTCTTTGTGTTAAGAAAACTATCTCCGGTACACAAAAACTATTTGAAAATCAAATTGAGGACTCTCACTTCCTCTGCTAAGGAATTCTGATAGAGATAGGGACACTTTTTGAGATGGACCTAGCACCACACAGCCAGCGAAGGCTTTATTCGAACGAAGCTTGAACACCTCTTTGATGAGAGTAATAAAGAGCGTCAAGCTTTTTCCGTGAGAGCACTTTACTGCTCAGTTGCCTACTCAGTCCAAAGCACTTTATGACTGCTATTGTCATCAAACAAGAAAAATTCCTTCGTTTCACTGCTCTATTAACCTCAATTAATTTGAAGCCTTATTAAAAAGCTACGTGACCACTTAAATGCATTTAAACCCACGAAGGCAAAAAAAAAAAACCAATTTCCTAAGTTTCAATTCCGATTTTATGCTCAAATTCAACGACTTATCCCAAAAGTCAACAATAACAAATAAGTTAACTAAGAAAAGAGAAAAAGTTTGAATTTTTCTCCAAAATACAGTTACAACACGTTTTCAAGCGTAATCGTATTCGTAATCACCATAACAACTTTGTGCTAAAGTAATCGTTAAAGTTTTTCACACTAACAAAAAGTTTTTTTGTATGTACATTTGTTGTAGTTGCTTTTTTCACATGACATACGTATATATTGCGAGTCAGATAAACTTTATTTGTTTTTTTTTTATTTGTTGTTGTTGTGCAAGTGGTCACTAGTAGCATTGAACTTACCATATATCCTTCCCGTCTTTCCTGCCGCACTTATTTTACTTTGTTTTCCTTTTGCTCAAACTTCGTCTCCGTGCCGCATTGGTCATTGCTACTTCCTCTTCGTGTGAGTATGTGTAGCAACTTATTTATTCTCATATTTACTTTCACATTTATTTTTGCTTTTTCCGCTTGTGGCATTGCAAAGATAAGCATTGACCATTGTTGGTCCCAGCTGAGTTTATACTGTGAAAGTGTTGAACAAACTCATGATTACTTAAATAGTCAGATGACGATATGATGACCAACATCATTGCAAATGTGAATACGAAGTTATGAATGTATTTATGTGGATTTTACATGAATATTATCAAATGTGATCAAATTTATGTGAGTAGTCCAAGCTGAAACTTCATGTAATGGGGTGAAATGGAATATTTCGGAGGGCACATGAATAATACATGACTTACATAGGAGGACATTTTACATTTTCTCTTGGGAAAGCTATAATTTTATTATTTTAATTTAATTTTATTTTATTTTATTTTGTTTTATTTTATTTTATTTTATTTTATTTTATTTTATTTTATTTTATTCTATTTTATTTTATTTTAGTTCATTTTATTTTATTTTATTTTATTTTATTTTATTTTATTTTATTTTATTTTATTTTATTTTATTTTAATTTATCACAACCCATACTTTACTCTCTTTCTACATCCAACTGTCCAGCTTTCTCCCACTCTATCACAACCATTCCTTCGCTTCCTAGCTGGGTTATCCAATTTTATATGAGTATATATATCTTATAAGTTTTAATATATTCACATATCTGCTGCCACCTACATACAAGTGTTTAGTAAAATTCAATTCCTACTCATACATAAAAGCTTAGATACTTTTGCATTCTACTTATTATCTTGCGGATATTATCAATGACAAAGTTTTGTTGAACAAAAAAAAAAAAAAATAAAGCAAAAGCAAAAATAGATTTGAAAGTTATTTTTATTAAGTATATATTCGTATTACTTATATTCTACTTATGGCAGACAGTGGTTGCTGTGCTTGTGGTTGAAGTGTTGCATAACAGTTTTGTTGCAATAAACGAACTTAAAGTTTTCCCCTGTGAATGTGCAACTTATATTTGTGGTAAATGAAAGTGTGAATACGTGCAGAACTTATTTTGGCATTAAAGTTGTGAATTAGAAATGTTCGTATTTGAGCTAAACTTTCTGTTTAGGTTGGATGTGTGAACAAATGAGAGGAGCAGAAGGGACAACGTTTTTAAATACTTTCTGATATTGAGAACAAGTGAACGAAAAAATAAATGTTACAGATATTTAATTAATAGCATAATCGCTGTACCTGACTGTACTCCAGACTTTGTGAGATTTGCGATATTAGATGCAGCAACATACCTGCAAGGAAGAAAAGGAAAAAAAAATAAACTAGGTGATGATAGTGTAGATTCAAGCAGCTCAAACCAGAAAGTCAAAGAAATTGTATAGTAAAATGATATTTTTCTTAAAAGTAGATCCTTTAGCTTCAGAATGGAGTTTAAAAAAAATCGAGTGGCAGGAATTCCTGGCTTTTAACCACTCTCTGTCACTTTTTCCGGAAATTCGCATGGAAAATTGGTAGTCGTTTTTAAATTTTTCCGCCGAGCTTATATGCTGCAGAAGGTTTACCAAATTTTTTTTTAATTTTCGTCAGCAACTACATTCATATTCCTTTTTCCAAATATTTGTATTCATATTCCGATTAAAATTTCTTCTCATAAAATCCCTCTACTCTCATGCGCTTCTCAGTTACATACAAATCAAAAAACTTAAATGGTCTAATAGAACTTTTTCCAAGATTTGAAACTCATTTACTCGCTGTAATTGATCTCTTCAAAAACTTCTAATGCACTAATGCAATAAATTTCCAAACACTTAACGCCGCCAGACCAAAAGCTTCACCACAAACTACATCAACTTCATACTCATACTCTTCCTCTTTACGCTTTCGCTGCCATTCTTCTTCTTGTTCGGTTTACTTATTTAATATTTCGCTGACGATTAAAAGCATCTTACTTACTTGGCATTAGTTATAGCCGGAAAAAGTTAACAACTCAACGGATTGCTAGAAAAGGAGTATACAATATAAATAAACAACAACAACAACATCAACAAAAGTTGAAGTGCGTCTGCACGCAATGAAAAATACACCTGGCATATTTCCGGAAAATTCAACTTGAAAAATATATATCCATGTACCGCATAACTCAAACACCTTCCTGTGGTGTTTAAGCGGCCGCGGTGCAGTGGTGAAGCGAAAGTAGTGACGGCGTACTTGGGGCAGTAATTTTAGATGGGTATATATTGGTGTCATGGTTGCCATATTGACAAAATTTTACCATGAAAAATATCAAGATTACAAAGGATAGATATTTTTCTGAATTCGGCCTAAGCCAAATGGATGAGCAAATAAGACTACGGAGCCCTACCAATTGAGGGCATTCTCTAGGCAGATCTTTAACTTCTAGTGAAAATACCGAGCTCCGTTTTGCTGGTGCAAGTCTCCAAGACTCTAAGTAATCAAAAACAAAAGTTCCTTTACAACCACAGCCCAGATTATCAGGTCCAGAATTCCTCTTTGTAGACACAATTCTCCTCATTGAGGCTGTACCTCACTTCGATACGATAGTTCTAACGCATATGCGCTTGTGTAATAGATTTTCCCAGAGACCCTCTAGCCCAAAACTCAGTCAAGCTATTTCCATAGTCAAGGCAGGCTTTTCAGGCCAGAGAGGAGACTAACGCAAACTCGTTTTTGGTCAAATCCGTGGATCTGCCAGGGAGTAGACGTACTAAAATGCCGATAATCCCACTCGAGGAATCTTAACCCTTATTTATAGATCACTGAGGGCCTCCTACATTTTTGGAGGAAAAGGATACAGATTGGTTGTTCAGGAGTCCATGCGAACAACATGAGATCTTATGCCTGGATTCCTTCGAAATTGTTCTTAAATCCGCTACTCAATTGCTTCTGACAGGTCAAAGATTAAAACAAGTGAATTGATGCTCCATGGTTTTCATTTTGTATTATCAAAATCACATGAAAGTCTCGAAAGGACTCCAGGGTTCGACGGACTGATACAAAACGTTCTGCCGACATTTGGGTTATTATCAAAATCCCCCTTAAAAAAGATCCATTTTTGGTTCAAGTGCGCCAAAGTGGCAACCACATGTAATAAATTCTGTATACTAAATGCATTTTTACTGCTATACAATGTTGTTGCAATTTTTTGGTTTTAGTCTGCTGCTCCTACAGGTAGCCAAGCGCAACGAAGCTTAGCCTCAACAATGAACTTCTGAACTGCAAACCAACTTTACTTCAATCAATTTGGTTGGTTAGTTGGTTTTAATGTTTTCGTTGCTGTTGTTGTTGTAGAGCTTTATTTTTATTATTATTAACAATCTTTTATTGCGCCCGCATACAGCACAGCAAAGTAGCGTTGGTAGCAATTACACAAACAACAATCCAACCAAAGGCGATACGGAGAGATATGGCAGCACAAGCTGAAGAATTGTCGAACATAAAGTGGAAGCCATAAAAAAAAATGAAAATATATGCGAATAATGAAAATCAGCACAAAACAAAAAAAAAAAACAAAAATGTAGGAAACAATAAATGGCAGAATATTATTTATTATTGCCGCGATTGATGCTGTGGCCAATGTAGCTGCTGCTGCTGCTGCTGCTGGTAGTTGCTCCGGGCCTGGTGGCTCAACTGTCGATAGCATTGCGGCGGCAATAGTCAAAATCTACCGGTGGTATGGACAGCGCATAGACAACAACAACAACAACAGCACTAAAGTATGTCTAGCTTATAGATGGTAACAGACAGCTAACAACAAAAACAACAGGGCGCTGGCGCAAAAACAGTTAACGCTGAAGCAACGTGCAGTCGAGACAGCTAAACAACAGAAGTTCTAATGAATTATGGCCCTCATCACTTGACTTTGAATGATTTTGTGGTGTAGAAGAGGTGGTAGTGACGGTAGTGGCGAAGCACAGTCCGTTGGTACTAGTTGACTTATTCAGCCTGGTTAGCTACTCGATTGGGTGCTGTGTGTGCAGCCATCAAAACTTCAACCACGCAAAGGCCAAACTCAAACTGACAACCAGTAAAGAGCCATACAGTGAGACAAGCGGTTCGCGTGATGATCAAGTGGGGGTTGGTGGGGTAGTGCAAATCCGCACTTGTGGCTAAAAGAAGATGAAATAAACGAGCTATTTTTGGTATAAATAAGCGCAAGGCAGCAAAAAGAGGCCATAATGGGGTCAAACTATTCTATTATTCTTATCATCGTCATAATCATCACAACAAGCGGGCAGTTAGCCACACAACGAGGCAACAGTAAACTATTAGGAAAGAACATACTTGCATGTACTGACATCTACATCTATATAGGTATGAGCAGTAGGCTGTCACAAGATTTTAAGGCTTTGCACAAAGGAGCTAACTATTTGAGCTTAGGCGGAACGAATGAAATTTCGAAACTGTTTCGAAATTAAGAGCCCATAAATTTCTTGTATACCTTCCTTTAAACAAAATAAAATAAAATAAAATAAAACTAAACAAAATAAAATAAAATAAAATAAAATAAAATAAAATAAAATAAAATAAAATAAAATAAAATAAAATAAAATAAAATAAAATAAAATAAAATAAAATAAAATAAAATAAAATAAAATAAAATAAAATAAAATAAAATAAAATAAAATAAAATAAAATAAAATAAAATAAAATAAAATAAAATAAAATAAAATAAAATAAAATAAAATAAAATATAATAAAATAAAATAAAATCAAATAAAATAAAATAAAATTAAATTAAATTAAATAAAATAGAATAAAATAAAATAAAATAAAATAAAATAACATAAAATAAAATAAAATAAAATAAAATAAAATAAAATAAAATAAAATAAAATAAAATAAAATAAAATAAAATAAAATAAAATAAAATAAAATAAAATAAAATAAAATAAAATAAAATAAAATAAAATAAAATAAAATAAAATAAAATAAAATAAAATAAAATAAAATAAAATAAAATAAAATAAAATAAAATAAAATTAAATAAAATAAAATTAAATAAAATAAAATTAAATAAAATAAAATTAAATAAAATAGAATAAAATAAAATAAAATAAAATAAAATAAAATAAAATAAAATAAAATAAAATAAAATAAAATAAAATAAAATAAAATAAAATAAAATAAAATAGAATAAAATAAAATAAAATAAAATGAAATAAAATAGAATAAAATAAAATAAAATAAAATTGAATAAAACAAAATAAAATAAAATTAAATAAAATAAAATAAAATAAAATAAAATAAAATAAAATAAAATAAAATAAAATAAAATAAAATAAAATAAAATGAAATAAAATAGAATAAAATAAAATAAAATAAAATAAAATGAAATAAAATAAAACAAAATAAAATAAAATTAAATAAAATAAAATAAAATAAAATAAAATAAAATAAAATAAAATAAAACAAAATAAAATAAAATAAAATAATTGGTTGTTGTTTTTTTTTTTTTCGAGCTTACAAAACTTACAAATATGTAAAATAAAATAAAATAAAATAAAATAAAATAAAACAAAATAAAATAAAATTAAATTAAATAAAGTAAAATAAAATAAAATAGAATAATATAGAAAAAGAAATGAAATAAAAATATAAATTATTTATTTTATTTTGGATGTCACGAGCATCCTAGTGTGCAACCATATATAAGCATCCTGCAATAAGACATAACTATCAACAGCCTCACATAAGTATTATATTTTAGATACACACATACATATGTACATACATATATATGTATGCATATGTAGTTGGAACAGCAATATTCAACAACTTAGAATTATCGCTTGAGTGCGCCAAGAAAACTGAATGCAGTCAAGTAGCAAGAAAACAGAAATCATCAAAGACCAAAAAGCAAAACTAAACGTTAGCGCACTCCCATACTCTCTTACACACACATACATCTCTTATGTTTATTGCAAAAAAAAAGAGGTCGAATACATATTGTTATTGTACCAATTGAAATGGAAAATTGTGGCATATAATTTACTAGTTAGCAACATAAATATGTAGGTCTGTCGGTGTCTGTGATTGCTTCCTGTGCGATTGTGGGTTGCTAACTTTTTGATGCCTTTTTTATGCTGACGTTTGACCACCAAAGCGTAAAAGTTCCACTTTCGCTCCACTTAGTTAACAAAGAAGAAGAAAAAAACAGGGAGAAAGAGGAAACAACCGAAAACAAACTTTTTCGAATTACTGAATTGAATTGGTAACGGTTTAGTAATAAAGGAGTGTGGCTAAACGATATTTAGAGGAGGGTAATGGATATTAACAAAGCAAAGTATCTAATCGCTGAATAAAAATATTTGCTATGAATATATAGGCAATGAAGTGGTAAGACCTTTACCTTTTATGGAATATGTTGAAAAGGAGGCGAAGAGCAAGAGAAACATTACTGACACAAATAGCTGAGTGAAACAAAAATGGTTGATGGAAATGAAAGTAAATGTGATTGGACACTGTTTTGTATATAATTGTGGCTTAAATTGTGTATAGAAAAGTACCGAATTGGTAGTGTTTTTGACACACTTTGAGATTTCCAAGAAGTTTAAAAAACAGTCCCATTTTCGTACAGTTTCGAAACAAGTGAAACCAGACAGTTCAATGGAATCCAAGTTTTTCTTACTTTCCATGACGTAAAAAAATACTTCGCACCAAAAAAAAAACGACCAGAATCTTCTACGAGAACAATCAATATTAAAAACAAAAAATGCAATTTTCTTCCCCTTTCCAAAGGTTATGTGCTTAAATCGAACTTATATCACGAATTTCAGACAGAAGCTGTCTCCACAATCAACAAAAACATTCAACGCATCAACTCAAAACAGTAGCGGAATTCGAAAGTCAAAACTCCGCCTACTTTGAAAAATTATCGTCTTCTGCTCCGCCCTTAAATACACATCAATGCGTTTATAAAGACCCGCACATATGTGCAACATCCTTACGTTGCAAGTATAAATGTACATATGTAAGTAATATGTTTTTATAAGAAAAACATTTCGTGGTTTCCGTTGAGGTTGTGTTGTTGCTACTCGTATACCTACTCATAAATAAGGATCGAACAAGTAAATGAAGTCATTAAGTGCACTAACAGTCCGAATCGTGCAGAGACACAGAAAGAACTCGGCCATAAAGACGACAACGTGCTACATGCCGTCATATAACGGAGTAGCATGTAACTTTTCATTACTTCCTCTTCCATAATGAATTGCACAAAACGTAAGCAAAGAATAAAACCAAAAAGACGCACAAAAATAACTATAAGAAATGAATTGAAATGAAAAATTTAAGACGACAAAGAGTGCAAAATTCTCTTGGAGCATAAAGGAAAACAACTATATTAATGTCAAACCAAACAATGAGTATGTGAGAATGTAAACACACAAAAAATATATTTATCGAAAGAAAAAAAGGGAAAAAATATTATTTAATTTGCGGCAGAGTTACAATTACTTGCAAATTCATACTTTTTGATATAGAGATACCCAATTAACCAAAAGAGATGAATGTTACAGAAAATAATATCAAACAAAATAAAATAAAGTAAAATAAAATAAAATAAAATAAAATAAAATAAAATAAAATAAAATAAAATAAAATAAAATAAAATAAAATAAAATAAAATAAAATAAAATAAAATAAAATAAAATAAAATAAAATAAAATAAAATAAAATAAAATAAAATAAAATAAAATAAAATAAAATAATATAAAATTAAATTAAATTAAATTAAAATAAATTAAATTAAATTAAATTAAATTAAATTAAATTAGATTAAATTAAATTAAATTAAATTAAATAAAATTAAATTAAATTAAATTAAATTAAATTAAATCAAATTAAATTAAATTAAATTAAATTAAATTAAATTAAATTAAATTAAATTAAATTAAATTAAATTAAATTAAATTAAATTAAATTAAATTAAATTAAATTAAATTAAATTAAATTAAATTAAATTAAATTAAACTAAATTAAATTAAATTAAATTAAATTAAATTAAATTAAATTAAATTAAATTAAATTAAATTAAATTAAATTAAATTAAATTAAATTAAATTAAATTAAATTAAATTGAATTAAATTAAATTAAATTAAATTAAATTAAATTAAATTAAATTAAATTAAATTAATTTAAATTAAATTAAATTAAATTAAATTAAATTAAACTAAATTAAATTAAATTAAATTAAATTAAATTAAATTAAATTAAATTAAATTAAATTAAATTAAATTAAATTAAATTTGTTGAACTACTAATTAATGCAACTCTGCAAACCAATAGTGCATTTCACTCAATCTCTCATCCAAAGGATTATGTATACAATGAACTTATGGATAACTAAATCTTAGCTGTAAAACATCATACCATTTTTGTCACAGTTAGTTGAAATAAAGAATTTAACCAGAACGGTCACGCGTTTCAACTCCGCTGCGTTATTAACTCCTAACAAAGGTTATGGGCCCAGGTAGTGAAACCTGGTGTTTAATTTGTGAAAAGTAAAAATATATTTTAAAGACAAAGTGTAAATCGGTTTTTTGCTTATCCGGTGTTAAAAGCAAGTGTCGCGGTACAATGGCGAACGTGTTATCAAATATTGAAAAATTAAGTGGAGAAAACTATACCACATGGTGCATTCAAATAAAAAGTTTGCTAATTACATTAGATTTGTGGTCTGCTGTGGTGGATGCTCCTCCAGCAGCAGAGGATGCAAAAGCAGCATGGTTAATCAACGATAGAAAAGCCCTTGCAACTATAACGTTGAGCTGCAAGCCAAGTGAGCTTATACACATAAAAAACTGCGTTACGGCAAAAAGTGCTTGGGACATTTTTAGCGCTCTTTACAAGTCAGACACGGCATGTCGAAAAGTTAATTTATTTAAAAAATTAATACGCTTTAAATTTTCAAGTAGCGGTAAATTTTCAGTACAATTAAAAGAATTTTGCTGCATAATTGACGACTTAAAAGAAGTTGGTATAACGATGGAAGACGATTTCTTATCCATTTTGCTTTTATGTTCGCTACCCGACGAAATGGAGAATTTTGTCGTGGCAATCGAAAGTAGGGACACATTGCCAAAATTAGATAAACTCACAGCGAAAATATTAGAAGAAGAGCAAAGACATGGTGACAAGTGCAGCGGTGGAGAAATCGTTTTTTCGGCAAACGAAGTCAAAAGGCGTTATGGAGCTGGCAGCAGCAAAAATCATCTAAACGGCAGCAGAGGTAGTAGCGGCGATGCAGGCATTGGCAGCGGAAAAGGTGGAAGCAGTGAAATCGGCGTAGGTGGTGGCAGAAGCGGCGGCAGCAGTAACGATAGCAAAAATAGATACAGAAAAACGAATGATAGCAACAAGTATAGCAATGTAAAGTGTTTTCGTTGCGGGCGAAGAGGGCACATACGTTCTCAGTGCTCTTCGGCAGGTAATAACTCATTAGTAGATGATAAAGCTTGGTCACTATTTGAGAAGGAGAGCGATGTCAGCGGTACGTGGATAATCGACAGCGGGGCGACGTCGCATATGTGTAAATACAAAAAATGTTTCATTTCGCTTGTCCCACTTAAGCACAAAATTATTTTAGCTTCTGGCTCGTATATATTTGCAAAAGGAAAAGGCACAGTGGAAATAAAAACAAACTTTAAAACAATAACATTACGCGATGTTTGGTATGTGCCTGACCTACATTCAAATTTTTTCTCTATTAGTAAAGCAAGTGAGGGCGGTAATGTTGTGATGTTTAAAGAAAATTGTGCGATTATAAAAAATAAAAACGATGAGACAATTTTAACTGCTAAGCTAGAAAGCGGAATTTATGTCGCAAATATATTAGCCGGCAAACATACAGAAAGTGTAAATGCTGTAAGTGATGATGTGTGTAATTGGCATAGGCGGTTCGGCCATATTAATACAAATGATTTGAGCAAATTAGCAAAAACAAATATGGTGAATGGTTTGAATATTAAATTTCCAAAAAAACTTGATTGCTTTACATGTGCGGTCTGTAAAATTCACAGCACACCCTATGCTAATTATGGTAAAGTGTATACAAAAGATGTGCTGGAGTTGATACATATGGACTTATGTGGACCGATGGGTATTAATTCAGTTGGTGGCGCATCATACTTCATCACATTTATAGACGATTATTCGCGATATACATCAATTTATTTTTTGAAAAATAAATCCGAAGCTTTCGATATGTTTAAACTTTTTACTGCGAGTGCGGAGATGCAGGTAGGCCGCAAAATAAAATCAATACGTAGCGATAATGGGAAAGAGTTTGTAAATTCCCGGTTCACAAATTTTTTAAATGAAAGGGGTATTAAGCATCAAACTACGGTTCCATATAGCCCTCAACAAAACGGCGTCGCTGAAAGGGCTAACCGGACATTGGTCGAGATGGCGCGATGTATGCTGAACGAGTCTGGTTTACCTCAATCGTTGTGGGCAGAGGCGGTGAGTACGGCGGTATATATCCGAAATAGATCGCCTACTAAGGTTTTAGATGCTGAAACTCCTTATGAGCGGTGGAATGGACGCAAGCCATCGGTGTCGCATTTTCGAACGTTTGGTTGCGATGCTGTAGCCTTACAAAAGGGTCCAAAGCAGCGCGCTAGTAAGTTCTTGCCAAAAGGGGTGAAACTAAAGTTTGTTGGTTACAATGCGTCAACTAAGGGTTATCGGTTGATAAATTTACAAACAAACCGCGTTACAATTGCGCGCGATGTTATATTTTTTGAGGGCTCTTTCGAATCACACACACAAGGTGAAGAAAATCGGGACGAACAATTTTACGTAGAATACGAAGCAAATAAAAATGAAGAGCTGCTAGCAACTGACAATACGGTTACTGAACGTAAGGAATGCAGCAAAAATGAAGAAAAGGAAGCAAATAAAGAGCAGGAAGAAGAAGACGATAATACAGAGTCGGATTATGAAGATTCGCCAAAAGTAAACAACAAGAGGAAGCGGGGTAGGCCAACATTTATACGAACTGGCAGTGTAGGAAGGCCAAGAAAGGCGTATTGCACGGGCGCTAGTGCAGAGATGCTAAATAGTGTTGTTGACAATCCTAGCACGGTGAATGAGGCACTTAACTCGACGGATGCGGAACAATGGAAAGAAGCCATGAAGGTGGAGTATGACTCTTTGATGCGTAATGGTACCTGGGAATTGGTAGACAAGCCGCCGAACACTAATATTATTGGTTCTAAATGGGTATTTACTATAAAACGTAAGCCGGATGGTACAGTCGAAAAATACAAGGCAAGACTAGTTGCGCTAGGGTGTTCCCAAAAGTACAACGTGGATTACAAAGAAACATTTGCTCCAGTGGTGCGCCATGCAACTATTCGTTTACTTATGGCGTTAGCTTCAACACACAAATTGTTGGTGAATCACGTGGATATTGTAGCAGCATATCTGAATGGGGATTTGGAAGAATCTGTTTATATGTATCAACCCGCAAGGTTCCAAGATGAAAACAATCCGAAAAAAGTGTGCAGGCTCAGGAAGGCTTTGTACGGTTTGAAACAAGCCGGTCGTGAGTGGAACCGTAAAGTTACAGAAATTTTGTCAAAAATGGGGTTTTTGAGGTGTAAATCAGACCCCTCCGTATACATTCTTCGTGATAAAAACAACATTAACATCATAGGCCTATATGTCGACGATATGATAATAGCGAGTTCAACTAAGCATGATATGCAGGAAATAATCCAAACATTGAACAAGTATATCGAGGCGGTGGATCGTGGTCCGATATCCTTTTATCTTGGGATGGAAGTTGAACGCGATGGTGATCGTGGTGACATAAGCATACATCAAAAGAGATACGTAGAGCAACTTCTTCAGCAGTGGGGCATGCCTGATTGCAAGCCTGCAGCAACTCCATGGGCGCCTGGTACGGTGTTGCGAAAGTGCGACAGTAAATGCGGCGATTTAGAAACAAAAACTTATCAGAGCCTAGTTGGTGGGCTTATGTATCTGGCTGTCATCTCTCGTCCAGATATTGCGCATATTGTTTCTAAACTGTCGCAGTACAGCTCACATCCACATAAAGAGCATTTGCAAGCAGCCAAATACGTCCTGAGATACTTGAAGCAAAATCCCGATGGTAAATTAACTTTTTCTGCTAATTGTAAAAATTTTGTATGTTTCACAGATGCAGACTGGGGTTGCGACAATGTTGATAGGAAATCCTATACAGGTTACCTTGTTCTAATGGCAGGCGGTGCAGTTGCCTGGGAGTCGCGGAAACAGTCTGTGGTTGCATTGAGTTCGATGGAGGCGGAATATATCGCGATGTGTCAAGGTACAAAAGAGACGGTATTCCTTCGTGGACTTTTATGCGAGTTGGGCTTTCATGAATACACCGAAAATCCAACGTCAGTTTTGTGCGACAATCAGAGCGCGCAGTTTATGGTAAAAAACCCGATGGTGCAAAAGCGAAGTAAGCATATCGATATTCGCTATCACTACATCCGAGAAAAGTATGAAGGCGGGCATATCGAAGTGGAATATGTACCAACAACAGAGAATGCAGCGGATATACTGACGAAACCATTGGGAAAGCAGAAACATAATTATAATTGCAAATTAATGAATATTTCTTGAAATGTATTTTTAAAATTTGAAATGTAACCTTTATAACTTGAAATGTAATTTTCGAATTTTTATGCACAAACTTGGTTTGAAGGGGCGTTTGTTGAACTACTAATTAATGCAACTCTGCAAACCAATAGTGCATTTCACTCAATCTCTCATCCAAAGGATTATGTATACAATGAACTTATGGATAACTAAATCTTAGCTGTAAAACATCATACCATTTTTGTCACAGTTAGTTGAAATAAAGAATTTAACCAGAACGGTCACGCGTTTCAACTCCGCTGCGTTATTAACTCCTAACAAAATTAAATTAAATTAAATTAAATTAAATTAAATTAAATTAAATTAAATTAAATTAAATTAAATTAAATTAAATTAAATTAAATTAAATTAAAATAAATTAAATTAAATTAAATTAAATTAAATTAAATTGAACTGAACTATATCACTCAAAATTCAAATAAGCTAAATTAGATTAAATTAAATTAAATTAAAATAAATTAATTTAAACTGAATTAAATTAGTAGTTATTAAATTAAATCGAATTAAATTAAACCAAATAAAATAAAACTAAATTAAATTAATTAAAACTAAATTAAACTAAATGTAAATTAAATAAAATTTAATTAAATTCAATTAAAGTAAATCAAATTAAATCACATTGAAATAGATGAAACTTTCGTAAATTAAAATAAATTAAATTAAATTAAATCAAGTTTGATTAAATTACATTAAATTAACATAAAATAAAATAAAATAAATCAAAAGAAAATAAGATAAAATAAATTAAATTAAACTAAATTAAGGTAAAATTAATTTAATTCAATTAAAAATAATAAAATTTATTAGATTATGTTAATTTAATTTAAAATAAAATTAAAAAATGTCGTTGACTAACATGGTAATACGATTGCTCTTCAAGTTTCCGCATATCGATAGATCATATTACTTTGATCGCTTCGGCTAACTGGGATTAAAAAGTCGCCCAAAGCATATTCATAAACTCACGCACACATACTCGTACAAACATATGTGATTAAGAATTTAATAACTTGCATATGTATGTACATTTCGCTCGCATTAAAGCAATTTAAGGAGCCACAGCGGCATTTTTGGTTGAAGCGATTGCATGCAACTCGCGCCCGAAGTGTCCAAAGTAATATCCAATTGCGGAAAGCAGGTAGTACAGAAACAAGTTCCTTTGATGATGCCAAAACAGGCAGTCATAAATTTGCATATCCAGCCGGTGAACAACAAAAGCAATAAAAATGAATGTACCAAGCAGCTGCAAAAGCCACGTTAGTACAAAACCGTAAGAGAGCACAAAGAGGATGCTGTTTGTGCGAGTAAATTTGTTTGACAGAGGGGCGCAAGCTGACGATGCAGCGCGTCAATTCGCGTGGTCGACTTTGACTGGATGGCTAGACGCCGCTAGTCACAAGCAAAATAGTATGTGGCATGCAAGAAGAAAAAAGAAAAACAAAAACGAAAAGAAGAATGTTGCATAAACAGACACATTGGCGCAAATCGACAGTGAGTGGATTTAATGGGGAACCGGACGTGCACTTGGTGATGTGACTTGTTTGGTGAAGTGACGGAAAGCGTCGCCGTCGAGCCACAAAGAGCGCGCCGCATGCACGCGTCAAAGGAAGCGTTTTATATTTACATTCATACATTTCAGTGTCGATTTATTAGAAGCGAAGTTCGTGCAACCAAAGCAAAACGTGCATACTTAGACCAGCGAACTCAAATAGTACTTGTGGAAAGCGCAATGAGATAAACAAAAAAAAAAAAAACGAAAATTCACAAAAATATGGAAAACTGTATGCGCTTGCCACAAATATTTAGCATGGCAGCGCGCACGAGTAGCAGTGAGGTAGGAAAAGTGTGGCACAATTTGAAGTCGTCATCAGCGCCTGCATGAGAGCGAAAAGTGGCAAGTTAGCTATTGTTTGTTGTTGTTGCATGTGGCATGTGGCACACTATGCCATGATCAAATGATATAAACGAAATTCGCGCGCTAACCCCCCTCCCCCTAACACTAAAATACCACTGTTGCAAGTGTGGCCTAAGTGGCACTTAAACGGAAATTACCAAAGCAATAAAAATCGACAACGTCCAAGTAACGTAGTGGGCAAGGAAATGTGCGCGCAAACGCCGTAGCAAGCAAATAAATACCAACATAATTTTAGAAATAAGTTTCGACGCTTTGTGCAACAGCTGCAACAACTGAAAAATAGCCGAAGTAATCGATATTGCGTTGTGCGACACACAGTTCACCGCCAGCGAAATTGATAGTCGCAATTTTTATGGCGCAGCCTGGCAGACAAACGGTAAGTGGGACAGCCCGAACGCGTTGTTTGTCATCAAACGAATTTATAAAATTTTAAATTTTTTTTTTTTTTTTTTTTATAGAAGTTTTGATCACTTAATAAACCCACTGACCGAGTTGGCGTATGGCAAGTAAAGAAGGTTAATGTGAGGCTATAAATAATAGATAATAAGATGGATGGTATGGGCTGGCCTTTTGTATCGAAAGGTCTGGGATAAGTAACAGTAAACCAGGGTTGAATATATCACTCACACCTCAGCAGTGGTTCCAACTTCGAAGTGCTCAGAGATAATTCAATTTCGACTATCCACATAAGTTCCAAAATGAAAAACTCTCTTCATATTAAAGCCGATAGTTTACTAAATTTATGTAGAAAATCGTGGTTCAAAACTTTTCAAATTAAGATAAAACTTCACTTTGAGTAATCCATTTAAGTCATTTCAGAATAATTTAATAGAAATCTTGATGGTATGTTGTCATGGCGCATCTGCTAATTAATCATATACATAATTGAACAAAATAAAAGTAGCAGAAATCGAAAGCAACACGCAACATACGCTTCCATTCTTCTTCTCTATCTCACCTAAATTGTTTCCCAGGAAATGGCTAATCGTCAGCAAATTATTTCAATCAATTCCTGTCAACAAGTTTACACATGCAATTACTTACTTAAAGGTGTTCGAGGCAAAGAAGAAGCTATGAAAAAAAAAAATCAGACCAAATAACAATAATTACAATAAATTGATAATAACAAGAAAATGAAATGAGCGAAATCAAAGTGCCACAGCATTACATGCGATAAGTAAAAGAACACAATATTCGTATATAATTGCAATGCAAAATAAATGGCAATCAACTTGTGACAGAGTGAGAAAAGGTGAGGCAGTCAGGCGAGTTAGGGAATGCGTGCAAAAAAATTTGCTTACAGGCACTCGACGTCTGATGAGCGCAGAAGGAAATGGTAAGGGCGCAAGAACGATATTACAGGTGCTTACTAAGTATACCTTGCTGGTTACACGCATACATATCTACATACATATGTATGTGCATACAGGCATGCAGAGTACGCAAAGAAGCGAAATTGCTATTTTGTTTTAATTTAATTTTATTTTGTTTTGTTTTAATTTATTTTTTTTTCTTTAATTAAATTTTTTTTTTTTATTTTTTTTTTAATTTATTTTAATTTTATTTTATTTTATTTTATTTTATTTTATTTTATTTTATATTATTTTATTTTATTTTATTTTATTTTATATTATTTTATTTTATTTTATTTTATTTTATTTTATTTTATTTTATTTTATTTATTTTATTTTATTTTATTTTATTTTATTTTATTTTATTTTATTTTATTTTATTTTATTTTATTTTATTTTATTTTATTTTATTTTATTTTATTTTATTTTATTTTATTTTATTTTATTTATTTTATTTTATTTAATTTAATTTAATTTAATTTAATTTAATTTAATTTAATTTAATTTAATTTAATTTAATTTAATTTAATTTAATTTAATTTGATTTAATTTAATTTGATTTTATTTAATATAATTCCATTTAAATTTTCCCGAACTCGACAAACGAAAACGTTTTGTTTGTTTTGTTTGCCTACTCTGATTGCGTGATAAGTTCACAAGAATTTTGCCTCAACAAAGCAATGGGGAGCAAACCAAATAAAGGCCAAAGAAACTCAAAAATCTCCCATGAAGTAACTAGCTGATTGAATTCCCTAAACGAATGCCTGCTACAACTGACGGACGAACTCTCTTTTCGACATGTGAAACTGGGAACTTCATACCACAGAAGCGTGCACAAAACGCATCAAATGTCAATCAAAAATGTGCAATGCGATGATGTTGACACTTGACTAAAAATCAGGTGAATAAAGTTGACGAATCTTGTTGCAAATTGCAAAAGCGTGTGTCCACTGCGTCAATGTCAGCTCAGCGAGACAAACGCTGGATAAGTCGAACGAGCGCGCTTTTCTAGGTAAACAGCGCTTTTGTTTTTTATTTGCTTCAAACAAAAAGTGACAATGTTGGTTGATAAAGAGCTAGAAGAAGAAGCAAAAAATATGATTTCACATTGTTAGTGACAAGCGACAATGGAAAGAAGATAGTAAGAACGTAAGTAGCTTGTAAAATAGTTGTAAAAAAAAAACAAAGAGTAAATGAAATTAAAATCGAAAGGGTTTGCCGGAGACAAACTGTCTCTTTATTTGCTACAATGAAGTCCCATAAAAAGTCTTTAAACAATGCATTGACGCTCGTGGTGTATGTATAAAAAAAAGTCGCTGAAAAACATTGCAGAATCAACGCGAACCGCCACTGACAACCATTCAAACTTTGACACTGACAGTGACGCTGACATTGTCAGATGCGCATGTTACACACATGTGCACATCCCAAATGTATTTAAAGACCAGTGTTTTTTTTTTGTTTTTTTTTCAGCAATGAAATGAGTCAAGCATTGGGAATTTTAATCAAGTCCATGGGAGTAGATTAAGACTTCACAAGAAAAACTTTTTAAGGCATATTTTGCGCCAGCTGGTTTGGGTAGCTGTGAGTTAAGTTGTGTGCCGGGTAGTTTGGTTGACTTTTGTTGTTGACTTTTGTTTTGGTTTACGGAGCATGAAAAAACAATAAGGTGATTAGTTCAAGTCCCTGAAAAAACCCGAAAGGGTGAAACCCCTAATTTCAAAGAAATTTTTTTGATTCAAACTTTTTTTTTCAACTTTTACTTTTAGTTCCGGTTCTAGGGGACCCTATATTTTATTAAACATCTTTAAAAATTATTTTCTCTTTCGAGTGGGCCACCTCAAAATAACTAAATTTTTTTTGTTGTAAAATTATCCTTGTGACTTGCTTCACTTTAAAATACAAATAAAAATGAACTCAATGCTTGCTCTCAGAGAACACCCTACCTCAACGTAAATTTAATCTATTTTCAATTGGGATATGGCGTTGTTGAGCGCACTTATGAGACTTAGGATTCCTCAGCTCCGTTTTGAGATTGCAAGTCCTTATCCATAATAGTTAGTTTTGAATACTCTCAAATGATTTTGTACTATTTTTTTTAATTTTATTTCATTAATTTTTTTTCCTTCTCCTTTCTACTTTAATTGAATAAAACCTAATAGAGAATTTTAGCACTTGCGAAAATACAAATTATAGTTCATTTGCATTACTCCCATACGCTCGTCATATTCTCACAATACTTTGAAAGCATTTCTTGAACACACCCAACGGGTTAAGACCAGCCAGAAACATTCTGATCCATCTTCATTAACAAATTACCGTAATCAACGTCAACAATAATTTTAATGCAACTCGGTTTGAGAAGTAACAATGAATACAACGAATAGAAATATAAATAGGTAAGTAAAACATATGTGAACATTAGGGTAGCGCAATTTGGATGAAATATTTTGTAGACAATGCGAGTGTACTGAGTCGTTCAAGGTGGAGCAAGAAAATATTATGTACGAGTATGCTTGCGTGTCTCTTATTGAAGTTCAAACAGTCAAATTGTGTCTACTTAACTTTGATACAAACATTATAAAATTAAAATAATAAAAACAAACGAGAAGTACAAAAAGAGCAAATGTCTTTAAAACTTCCACATTCCATATGAGCAACCAACCAATAAAACACAACACCAACATAAAAGTCAAAGTATACAAAACCTATATGAGGCAACTTAACAGACCATCCATCATTCAATATAAGCAACTTATTATGAACAAACTGACATTAGTATTGTATGTTGTTTGCAATACATAGACATTTAGAATGACAGCTGCAATGAAAACAAAAGTTGTTGAAAAATTAGAATTGATGTATAGGATGTTAACTTGCTACTATTAAAAAGTAAGAAGAAAAAAAAGGAAACAACGAGAAAAGGTTAAGTGCTTTAATATAAAAGAGCAACAACAACAACTACTACATTTGCTAATAAAAAGCAGAAAACAAAAAAAAAGAGAAAGAAAAAAACTATAACATGAATATACGAAACAGATGAATGACAATTACTAATGTCAACAATGACGTCTGCATTAATGCACCCCTGTGCCACAAGAGCGAATGAATGAATTGTTGAGACAGCACTGAGTCAGTGACATTTTTACGGTAAAAAAAAAGGATTCAACAAAAAAGCAGACGAAAATAGAAATGAAAGGAAGTTGAAAAAGGGAGCAATAGAATATATAATATTCGTACCACATATTTGAAAGGGTTAACAGCAAGAATTATATATAGCTAAATATCTAAAAACAAAAAAAAAAAAAAATTGGTGTATATTTTTGTAATTCTCGATTTAGTTAGCACCTTTTGACTTGAACACAATTTGTTAGAGGTATGCGCTTATTTGTAAGGCAAGAATGTACTGAGGTCTGATGACAGGGTTGCGCTCGAAATAGAATGTTCCGAACAGCATTCGGGCCATGTCAACAGCACCAGGGCCATGTTAAACAACACTGCTCATAGTTGGATATTGAAATTAGTGCAGGAAATTGGGAACACCGGGGGGGAGGGTGTATTTATGGGGAATAGAGCATTGGCAATCCCGCACTTTCAAAATGACTTCACTTTGGAGAAGCCGTCACAAATTTAATAATATTTTAGCATTGGCGAACTCGTGTAATAATTCAAAATTCGGCAAGTAAATTTTATTATGGTAATAAGAGCCAATATCACTTTAATTGTTTTTTTTTTTTTAAATCAATAAACACAAGTTCGAAAAGTTTTTATTGTACCTGCTCTAATAACAACTTTTCAAGTTTTTTTTTCTAAAAAAATGTTTTTGTTAGGTTTACCAAGAAAACAATTTCTATTTTTTGACCAACTTTACAACAAAAACAACAATTCAAACCAATTAAAGCTCACCACGTCCACATTTACGCACAATTGGCTTTGAGACGCAAACGTATTTTATAGATTTTCAACTTTGTTTGCTACAAAAAAATGTCTGAGCTTCAAATTGTATGGATTTTTTCTTAAAGTGTCTTAAGTTTAAGCGGGCGCGCACGCAATGAAATAAAAAACCACACACAGTGGGGTGTTACAACTAACACCCAGACTTGACACTCACCCTAGACACTTTGAATGTCGCATAAAAACAATTCCATACAAACATTTGCTGTACTATACAAACGTTTTTGTATGTATGTATATGTAAATGCAACAACTTATGGTATACATTACAGTTATGGTGCGGCAATAAGTAAACGAAACATACGATAATTACATGCTATTACAAGTTATATGGCTTCTTAAGTACGCAAGCAATGCGAGGCAGTTAATATGTAAATGCAGTTGAATGTAAGCAAAATACGTAAAATGACACATAACAAATGTAAGCAGTGCATAAATACTATTGCTTGTTCTTCGCACTCATTTTGCAACAAATTGTATACAAAGTTGCGCAGTATACAGCTGTGGATATAAAAATAGTGACAACCATAGAAAATCTAAATTAAAACTTCAGTAAAACAATATTCTTAAGATATTGTTATACCTAGTAGTGCTTCGCACACAAGGTATATTAACTTCATTCGCCTAACGGTAGTATGTAACGGCATAAACGAATCGAGATAGATATTGACTTATGTATATCAAAATGTTCAGAAGGAAAAGAGAAATTGATTGAGCCATGTCCGTCCGTCCGTCCGTCCGTCCGTCCGTCCGTCCGTCCGTCCGTCCGTCCGTCCGTCCGTCTGTAAACACGATAACTTGAGTAAATCTTGAGATATCTCAATGAAACTTGGTATGCAGGTTCCTTTTTACTTATCTCTGAACGCTATTGAAAATAGGCAAAATCGGTTAAAAGCCACGCCCACTTTCTATATATATAATATTTTCGAAAATACAAAAAGAGTGATTATTCAGTACATAATACACCTATAAGGATAAAATTTGGTGTGTACCTTAGCGTTAAGGCAAAAAATAAATTTCTGAAGAAATTTTTAAAAAAGGGCGTGGCACCGCCCACTTTTGATTAAGTCAAATTTGGAAATATTATTAATCATAAATCAAACACCGCTCAAGATAACAAAATAAAATTCAGCACACATATTTCTATTAATACAGGCAATATTTCGAAAAAAAATTAGCGAAATCGGATTAGGTCCACGCCCAATTTTATACGAAAGATTTCGAAAAGGATCATGGATATATTGAATATGCTATAACTTTGCTTAAACTGGCTGTATATCATTTCTATTTCACCTCTAAAGTGTTCGTGGGCAAAGAAAGTCGAAAGCACAAAATTTTTGGGAAATGGGCGTGGCCCCGCCCCTTTATGGGGGATTATTCCACAAAACTTTCCATGCCATAACTCCGGTAAAAATTGACTTATTGAAACGATATTTAGAGAAAGTGTTCAACATATAAAGCTAACTCTTTGCTGAAAAAATAAACAAAATCGGAGAACGGACACGCCCACTTTTTGAACATAGTTCTAAAAAATTTCTTCGTAAAATTAAAATCGCGATATTTCCATAATTGTATAAGTTATATAAATAAGATTTTACACACGTAATAGCCTTTTTAAACAAAACTATACTGTAAAAAAATTTTGTGGATTTTGGTGAAGTAGGCGTGGCGCCGCCCACTTTTTAGCATAAAAGCTCTGCTATTTTCAAAAGCGATTGCTTGGAATTTCAAGAATGTATTTCAATGAAATTTAGTGAGACACTTCGCAATAGTATGCAGTATACTCCTGCCAAAAATTACGCAAATCGAATAACAAACAAGGAAGATTTACGGGCAAGTAGTTAACACCCTACTGCCTTTTTTTTTATTAATTTTTTTTATTTTCATACCTTTCATGAACATGAGGAAAGCTATTTATATTTTCTTATTTAGTGATAATTGAATTTACCACTCACAAAAGAAGTGTTTTTAATCGAAAACAATCAGTTGGCTTTATAACAACTTTTCCGTTATTAAAATAGACCTGAGTAAATTGGGATACCAAAACAGATCACTACTAGGTATTTAATGTTCGGTTACACCCGAACTTAGACTTCCTTACTAGTTTTTAATTTAATTTAATTTAGATTAATTTAAGTTAAGTTAAGTTAAGTTAATATTATTTTATTTTATTTTATTTAATGTAATTAAATTGAATTTAAGTTAAGTTAGGTTAAGGTAAGTTAATTTAAGTTATGTTATGTTAATTTAAGATATGTTAAGTTAAGTTAATTTAAGATATGTTATGTTCAGTTAAGTTAAGTTAAGTTAAGTTAAGTTAAGTGAAGTTATATTAACATTATTTTATTTTATTTTATTTCATTTCATTTCATTTTATTTCATTGATTTCATTTCATTTTATTATATTTCATTTAAGTTAAGTTAAGTTATGTTATGTTAAGATAAGTTAAGTTAAGTTAAGCTAATTTTTTTTATTTTATCTTATTTTATTTTATTTTATTTTATTTTATTTTATTTTATTTTATTTTATTTTATTTTATTTTATTTTATTTTATTTTATTTTATTTTATTTTATTTTATTTTATTTTATTTTATTTTATTTTATTTTATTTTATTTTATTTTATTTTATTTTATTTTATTTTATTTTATTTTATTTTATTTTATTTTATTTTATTTTATTTTATTTTATTTTATTTTATTTTATTTTATTTTATTTTATTTTATTATATTTTATTTTATTTTATTTTATTTTATTTTATTTTATTTTAAAATTCATTTTATTTCATAAGACGTGCTCCTAGCAACTTGTTCATCAGCTGTATTCCGCAGCGGCTTTCCTTTCAATGCGTCTAAACATGCGTAAGCGACGCGTCAACAGTAAATTCATGCAGTTGAGTGAACAGCATTTCAATTGCTCGCAAATATCTAAGGTGAGCATAAAATTTTACAACGCTCTAATACTTGCTATTAATACTCCTACTCACACACACACAATCACACACACTTACATTAGCACACCTACAATGACCACAAAAATCGTAATTAAGTTAATAAACAGCCCGTGAGCGCCTGCGTGCATGCGACAACACAGCGGCGGCTGTATGGATAAATATTAATTGATATCCTGTTGCGCCATTATGCGCTTTACAAAACAACAACACAGACTTGAGCTCGATAAAATATTAACAACCAATTACTTACTTGTGTTCAATGTTATTTTTTGTTTTTTTTTGTTTTTCAAAAAATTTAAATTGTGAAAATTATATGATAGAACGCAGCGTAGTAAACGGAAATTGCTGAGGATTTTATGTTCGCGTTATCTCTACTCTATAAATTTATGTATTTAAAATTGCTAACAAATTTCCCATGCAATGCCATGTAACGCGCCATGCGTTCCAATCAAAGCCACAAATGTGCGGCGCCGTGGGTGGTTTTTTGGCGTTTCTCATCGCATAAAAAGCACACACAAAAAAGTGAAAGAAAATTAAAAAAAAATTGGGCTCCGCTTTGGCCTGAGGGTGGAAAAATCCTTGTTAATTTCGATAGGTCTCAAGCAATACTGTTACTACTCAAAAAATTTTAATCGATAATTTTGATCGGTTAACGAAACTAACAGCAATCGAGATAGTTCTATCTAAGGACACAACTTTCGATATCATATCGATAATTTTGCCTTTTGATGCCGATAATTTGTACTCGATAGTTTTATAGCGATACTTTTAGGCATCGAGTATTAACAATTCAATTTTATTTTTTTTTTAATTTTATTTACATACAACCGTATTTTACATCAAAAGAAAATCTCAAACGGAAATAAAAAATATGATCAAATTGCCTTTTAATACAATTTATCGAAATTGCATATTTCATTAACATTTCCATGTAATAATTTTTACTTTTGCAAAAGATGGCAATTTACTTGCCACATGTGGCACGCTTTAATATTGCCCATACATACACATTGAGCATGGGTGCACGTACTAGCGTGTGTTTGTGTGTACATGTTTGTGCTTGCACACGTCTATTTACTATTTGTGCGCGTCTGTGAGTCGTAAAAATTGCAAATTTATGCTAATCGACAAAAACTTGTCACAACTACAGCCAACAGCAGCAACACCAACGGACATACATATGTATGTGCCGCTAAACGTAGCAACATGTTTCGTGGCGCTTTGACAACACTGAGTGCAAAAAAAAAAAAAAAAATACAACAACAAAATATGTGTAAGATAATTGCCAAGAGCAACGTTTCATATTGACGCCATCAACGACGCCACTGCCGACACTACTTCGTATATTAACTGTATAACTGCATATCTTCATGCGTCTACTCTATGTAAGGTTAGTTGCTAGTTAGTTGTTGTTGTTGTTGTTGTTGTTGTTAATATTTGCACAACTTTTCATTTGATTGCAATTCTGTCACATGATGCTCATATGAAAGTGAGTTATTTTTCCCTTTTCAAGTTTATATATTTGCATTTATTCGAATTATGCCATTTATCTTGCTTTTACAGTGACTCACTGAAATGTTCATGATAAATAGTTAGTACGTGAGTAATAGTCGGTGAAATAGATAGTGACTAAGTAGTCATTGCAGTGGTCGTCAAAAATAGTGGGATTAGAGAATAGTTGGATAATGTTGTTGGATATCAACTTGAAAGCTATGAAGTTATCAAAATTTGTCAATGGTTGGAGAATGATATTGGATATGAATTTGAGGCCCATACAGTTTTTCAAAGGTTTAAGAAATAGTCGATCGATATTTGTTGTTTATTGGCTTCGTGGCACAGAAGTTAGAATGGGAAGAGGGACTAGTCTGCTGGGACCGTGGGCATAGCGGTATTGATGACACAAAATAGCTGTCTATATAAAAGCATCCGTTTGCAAGTTTGGGATATCTCATGCGCTCTCAACCTAACCTAACTTATGCATTGACTCCCCGTTAGAGTTTTCGTGAGGGACGACGGGGTTGCGTTAAACGTCCATTAATGGCGTTGATCCACTTAATTCAAGAATATCTGTAATTACATAGCTCTTGTTGTCGAGAATTCAATCCACACTCAATTGAAAAGATAACCGTACCGAACAATGGTACTCAAAATTATATTTCACTCTCATTCACTCTTATGCACTTCCAGGTAACGAATACGTGTAAATAATTTATAATTCAAAAATCTTTTGTGTTTTATCGCACATTTTTTCATGATAATTTAAAATATTGCTGTAGTGAGGTATTAATTAAAAACAATTTAAATATATTTGTTTTGTACTCTTGCGAAAAATATGTTTGTATTATTGCAAACGAAATAATTTTTCATAAATAAAAGTGCAATTGGAATATATGAAATATGGAGCATGGCATGCATAAATTGAAAATTAAAATACAAAAGCAAAAATTAACAGGATTTCCATTGTTCACAGCCAATGGCGCTGCTGTGCGCACGGAAGTGTCAATATTTCGTAAAACTAAAATTATATGCAGCTGCAAAAAGCTTTATCATTTTGTATCTATGGTTGTTAAATTTTCACATTTTCATTCATTCCATTTTTGTTTAATTATTTAGAGTGTAAAAGTTTTAGTTTTTGTTTTTATTGGTTAATATTTTGACAGTTGACTGGAGGGTTAATAAATGAAGGGTACTCTCACGCTACTCTACAACACTGATTTATCAGTCGGTTGGAGGAATACAGCGCTTGGTGTACAAAACTTTGAAATTTAATATTCAATAATTGCAAAGAAGAGCTAAAATAGTCTTTATTTTAAATAGCTATCTTTGTAACAATAAATATAAAAATTAATTTAAAAAAGTTTCATGAAAACCCGGTGTGTATTATCCAAGATCTTGTCATTCAAAAGTGACAGAGTTTGTTTCAGAATATATTTTCTGTGTTATGTGGCAAACTTTTAAAACAGTCAAGAAATAATTGTCTTCGAAAGTCGTACAATCCATGCTTTTTAGAGCTTTATTGAGCTTTCTAACACACAACCTCAAAAAGTTAGTACAAAAGCTCCCTTCAAAGCAAACAAGCGTTGGAATACCTCAAGAGTTGAAAGTAGTCAGAAACATCCCGAAATAGTCAGAGGCTACAGGAAATAATATCAATACTCAGTTCTCTGTCCACTCAGAGCACAATTAAGAGAGTAAATGCAGTTCAAGTTTTAGTCAAAAGAGCTTTTATTAACTAAGTACTTCTGGTAAATCTGGAGCAGCAGGTTCTATGTCGACCTGGCGTGTAAAAAAGTTAGTGAAGCAAACACTACACAAATTCAACGGATAAAAAAACAACAACAACAACTATTTTTTTCTTTTATTCGCGCAGCTTCTGTTGAGTTGCAGTTATCGAGCTTCATTTGCGGTTGCCACAGAAACTTCAAGTGCAGAATTAAATTTTATTATTTTTAATCTATTGGATATTGATTGCATGTCATCATAACCGCTGATGAAAAAAAAAAGAAAAAAATAAAAGAAGGATCTTCATAACCATACACATATGAAGCCAACAAAGGGTGCACCGAAAAGGCAATTTACTTTAAAATCCAGAAAAAAATAAAATTTTGGTCTTTTAAAGTTTAAGGATATATTCGAATGCTGTGTAACACTTAACATGACTGATGACTTCTTTTATAAAAAAAAAAAATACAAAAAAAATCTAAAAAATCAGTTTGTGGCACAACTTGTTCTTTTTGATAAATTATTATGCGGTTAGTCTTCTAAAAAATTTTCATCAATTAAAATTCGGATGCCCTAATTGAAACACAGTCTACGTTCGCAACTTAAATAAACATCAAGCACTCTTTAACTTTTGCTTACACATATTCTAGTAGAATGTTTTAATATTTACTTCAACGAGCAGCGAAGTCTGACTGTACATATTCTCAATGTTAAATCAGCTTTATTTATGATATTGGTGAGAATATCCTGCAGATTGAGGAATACACGTGTGCGGTTTGGAGATTAATTACATGGAAATGCGGGAAACGGGTTGTACATACACTAACGTACACACTTACAGATATATGAATGCACGTAACTTTATAGAAAAGCAGCTGCGTGGCTACACTTTGCCATGTTTGTCAAGGCATTTCATGTGAAGCATGCGACATGGCATAAAAGCTCTCAAATATTTAAAGCAAACGCGTTTGTTTCTGCTTTTATTGTTGCTGCTTACGTGGTTGTCATTCTCTAGGCGCACCTCTGCTAGAATATATACGGTGACATCCCCTAGCAACCGCAGCTGTACGACAACCGCTGCACTTCGGTTTAAAAGCAAGCCGCATGTAGCAGAACGGTTGGTGGCCATGACATCACGCAATTGACCACAGGTAACATGTATGTACATACATTCTTACAATGGGTATATAGTGCGTTTCATAATTATAGCACTCTTTATAATTTTATTTTATTTTGATTTAATTTTTTTCTATTTTATTTTTTTTTATTTTAGTTTTTATTTTATTTTATTTGATTTTGTTTTATTTGATTTTATTTTTATTTATTTTATTTTCTTTTATTTTATTTTATTTTATTTTATTTTATTTTATTTTATTTTATTTTATTTTATGTTATTTTATTTTATTTTTTTTTATTTTTTTTTTATTAATATAATAATACTTTACTTTATTTTATTTTATGTTTAATCTATTTTTTTTTTTATTTTTTTTTATTTTACTAGATTTTATTTTATTTTATAATTTTTTATACCGATATGTGCTTCTCTGTTTCTTTGTCAATTTAACTGCAAGAAATAAGTATGCTCTTGTTAATCAAGTAAGTTTATGTTGGCGATAAAACTCACGCGTTTTCAGATTTTGTCATACATGTTTGAATAATCGCTTCTAAACATTTATGTTGCGGTGCAGATATGAATTACTCAGATATCCTGCCATTCTTAAGTTTTATTGTGCGTCTCTTTTCTCTACAAATAAAATAAATTATCAAACAAATGTGTTAAATCTCTCACGTACACAATTTATTTGTATACTTAGTTGTGAAAGTCGATTTCCGTTCTCGCTTTTTTTTTTTTTCATTTTTGACCCAAATCGATAGTTTTTAAAATTTTGGTCTGTCTGTCTGTATGTTTGTACGCGCATCACTCAAACCCAGTTAATGCAATAGAATAAGACCTTCGCAGCTGTTTTGATATATTTAGTACCTATAATCTTGGATAACAAGTGTTTCACTAACTCGTACGATCTGGGGGCTATCGACCAATACGTGGACCAAGATGACCCAAAATATGTTATTACAATATGGGTATCAAATGGCAGGTGGTAATTAATGCTGCAAGTGGTGATGTATTAAAGTTCCATATATCGATTGGCTTCGGAGATATTATGATTTAAGTCGAACTCAGTTTATTATAACCGAATTTCGGTTTTCTTACTTTGTTAGTTCCAATTTTTTTTCTCTACTTCGCACTCTTCATCTTGCTGCACGGCTGTGACACTTCATATTGCAGCGCATAATAATTAAATGAATTGCCAACGTGTGTTGCTGCGCGTGCAATATGAAAAGCAACAACAAAACAACAAGAAGTAGGTACATCATATCCTTTACATATTATATTCATTGCTGACATTTTTATTTGTTGCTGCTGTGGTTGTTATTGCTTGTTGTTGTCATTGTGCAGCCTGGGTACACATGTCATACGAAGTGTTAAGCATTTACAAATATGTGCTCATACGAGTAGTGTTCCCTTGTTTGTATGTATGTATGTATATGTCAGCGCGCTCGTTATGAAGTGTGACAGCACAATTCGCCAAAAAATATGCACCGGTAGGTACAACACAGAAAAAAAAAAAAAACAACAATAGCCGCATGCAACCAGCTCAGCCTCTATAAGGCATTGTTAAGGAAAACCGTCTGTTAAACAATATGGATCCCAAAAAGGGTTAAATATTCAGGTTTTTGAAAATTTTTGCGAATTTTTTGCTTTGTTTTTCTGCACCAATTCCTTTTCATGCTTTTTTATTTAGGTCCTTTGTCTCAAGGTGTCAATTTCAACGCCCCGCTTTTGTTGTTGGCGCGCAATGTGCTTCAATGAGTGTAGACGCGTTGCATGCCACACACTCTTTTGAAGCAGCTTTTTTTTTTACTAAGCGTGCAAAACATTTTGCTTACTCGCAGTGAAGCACTCACTTTGGTTGTAATTTATGTTTATTGGTGTATATGGATCAAAGTACAAAAAAAAAAAAAACTTGGCTGAATCGCACTTTTTATTTTTATCTATGTATGTATGTACGTATGTATTATATGCAGTATATATGTATAGAAACTTCAACTTGCAACTTACACCCAGTTAACCAGCGACGAAGTTGTCTTTTACAATAAGTCCCTCTTGTCATTTGGTAGGGTAGGCGGTTTTATTTTTAGAAAAATCGGCGGCCCTTAGCAGAAAACCCTAATAAAAAACTTGCTTTACATTTCGTTACTTTTCTCATTTGGCTGACTGGGTGTTGGCTTACTTATGAATATACGTACATATGTGTGACTCGACTTGTAGCTATCAGACTTTGAGGCGTTCCCGTGGTGTTTCTTTGAATGAATATATTAAAATTTGTGACACATGCATGAGCAAAATCGAAAAAAATTAAAATATATTTACAATTCATTTTTTTTGTTGTTGTTTTTTTTTTTTTTTTTGAGCCATTGAAAAATTATAAATTCAATAGGTGAAACTATTTAGAACTCGTTCGGCATAGTTTGCAAAATTTAAAATAATCAACCAAATGGCTTAGGAGAGTGCTGCTGATGTGACCACTTTTTGAGAAATATGGCTCGGAGGACCTCATAAACAAGTTTGGGGAAATCGTGGTCCCACTAATTGAATTTTTTTTTTGGCAAAATTTCTAGAGATCTCTTGAGTATGCAATCAATTTAAGTATAATAACTTGAAGTTAGAAATTAAAAAAAAAAATTTTTTTTTATAACCAAGTTTCTTCAGTTTCGTTCAAAATCTGCACAGCCTTTCTTGTGCAATTTAAATTTTTTTATATATATTCTTCTACTGTCGTTTTACTTTTGCGACGCACTGTTTGTTTTAGTATATACAATGTTCGACAATTTTTATATACATCAAAGCCGCTCTATTTGCGTTCGACCGTTGCCGTTGGCTGCAAAAATGTTTCAAATGAAATTTGAATTTCACAAATTATTTTAGTTGTCAAACCTTGCAGCATTTATGACTTGAAACTAATTTTTGTCTAAACATGCTGCATATAAGTTGCATATTCAACTTTTTCATACATTTATATTAGACTGTGCCAAAAAATAAATTTATTTATCTATTGATTTTTGCGTTTTTAACACATTTCCAAAAAAAGAGAACATGAGCTCAGCATAGTTCAAAACACTTTAAGTTTGATTACATTGGAATAAGCCAACTGAAAAAAATTTTCAAATACAATTAATTTTTTTTTTTGGAAAATTCAATGTTCTAAAAAAATGCTCCATAATTTTTTTTTTGCTTCAATAAGTTGGCTATTTAAAAAAAAAATCAGAAGGCACCAAAAAGTCTAAACTAGAAATTATAGATCTCTCAAGATTGATATTAAGGTCAAGCACTTGTTTATTTTTTTCTCATTCTTTCCAAAAAAAAAAGGTTTTTTCTTGCCCAGTCTAATGTACATATGTTTATTATAGATCACACCTAAATAATTTGGAGCAAACGTTAGCAATTCAACCACTGTGATTGGGTTATTATATAGCCGCGGGGCTTATAAAATTGAGAGCAACGATTGAATTAAGAGCAATTGCAAATTGATTAGGTTTCATGGGCATTCAGAGTACTGGAAAGGCGAGTAAGCGAGTTGGTGGGATTGGAAAGGGAGAGGAAAAGATTGTGAGTGGGAAAGATTGTGAGGGAGTGAGAGGGAGAACGAAAGGATGGAGGGTTACTTGGGAAAAAAATGAGTAAAATAATTTGGTTTAAGTAAAATCTTAAACGAATTTAAGAGTAAAAGTTGTTCTATGGTTTACAATTTTTTGTTGGTCCTGAAAAAGTTTGATTTTTTTTTTGGGAAGGCCAATATTTGGGAGCTTCCTGGATTGGGTCATCTCCACTTTTTCAAAAAATGTGTAATTTAAATATGTGCTCATTCAACGTATATCCACTAAAATAAGCAAATTGAGTATGTTATCTTTGAACCTTGAATTAAGCTGAAATATTTCAAGCTTTTGTTGTTGCGTTATTAAACGTAAATTAAAATTTTCCAAGTCTTGAAAAACTCTCGTATTCTAATGCAAAACTATTAAAATTTCAATAACACTTTCTATAGCTTACAAAATCTCTACAAAGATAACGTAACCGAAAAGATAATATTTAAATTTCCATCAACTTCCTTTCATCTTTTGCTTAACTCCCCTGCAAGTGCATTATATATTCGCTTTGCAATCACTTTCATCATCATCTCAGTACACATACTACTAACATTATACTTCTCTATAACTATTTTTACATAAATCATTTCAAACGTTAGCTAGTTTAGCGTTATCGTAGTACTTAACAAAATAATATTTTCACTATCTTTTTTATCTGTGCCTTTTCATCTTTTCAATCAAAACGAGTGAGTGAGTCATCAACGTTGAATAGTTAGCACGGTTGTTGTTTTAGTTTTTTTTGGATTTTCCTTGAGTTTTTGTGAGTTTTTGTTGTTCTTTTTTTTTTTGTTGGCATGCTCATTTTTCACTTGACTACAAAACCTTTGCCAATATCTTCTACTTTACCCATTCATCTTCTGCCTTTCAGCTATTGATAGCGATAGCTCTTTGTATGTGTGTATATTCTTTACAACAACAACTCACTCTCGTGCTTTTTGTGTCTATTCGGCACTTCATTATCATGCAAAATTTCTTATTATTTTTTTCGCAAACACTTTTTATTTTCGTGAAAGTAATTTTTTAGTTTTTGTTGAGCTTCTTTCGCTTTCGTTAGAGTTTAAGTTTTTGTGGAGGATTTTTTTTTTTTTTTTCTGTTAGCCCTTAGGCACTTGAGCACTTCCGCTTCTGCTGAAAGATACCCTAAGCTACTTTTACTATTCTATCCAATTGTTTTTTTCCTCGTTTTTCACTTAGCGTACTTATCGTGGTTTAAATGACCCACATTACGCTAGAACGTACTTAGTTGCCACACAGAATTTTCAAAGCTTTTTCAGCGCTCAGTGCCCGCATGGGAGGTGGGGCATTGCTTGGCTGGTTGGTTGCATACATCATTAATAATCCAAAAGTGTGCTAGGTGTGCACGTGTGTGTGTGTGTGTTAGTTTGAAGCTTTTGTGTGTGCGTGTGCAGGTCGACTGTTAGTTGGTGTCGTGGCACGCCCAATTTTCAGGCCGCATTAACAAATAATTTTCACAATTTTTTTCAGCTTTTTTTTGAAATTTTTTTCGTGCTTTTTTTCGCATTTTCATATCCTCACATGGCAAGTTTTATCTCCTTACTTTGCATAGGCGCATTTAGTTTGTATGCTCACGTGCAAAAATGGATGAAAAATTTAAGTTCATTTTATTCTGCCCATTTTTGGCTATGAATGTATAAAAAATGCATAAAAATTTGATTGAAAACTTTGTTGCAGCTTTCTGTGTGCTCTCTGTGCTCACGTACTGCCTGCCTGCAGACGTGTGGGCTTAGGCGTTGAGTGACTCCCCAGTGTATCAGTAACGTGCAAATAATTTTTTACTTCTCTACCGCTAGTGAGTGAGTTAGTTTTTTTTTATGATATTTTTTGATTTCCGTTTCTATGCCACAAAGGTTGAGGTGGGCGGCGTCTTTTCACCTATTGAATGCAAATTTTTTCACATTTAGTGTCCGTTGGGATTTTTTGGTTGCCTTCGTTGCTCATCAATAATCGACAGCTGCTGCTAGGCATATCCTTTTGTTCATCATACATACATACATATGTATGTACCTAGTAACTATTGGCATTTCGATGCATTTCTGTGGAATATTTACTACTGCGATATACTGCTTTTGCATATGGGGCATTCCATGGCCAGTTGAACACTATGTGGTCTATTTTAGCTAACATAATGTGACATAACATAGCATAAAATAATAATATCATAACATAACATAAGATAACAGAACATAACATAACACAACGTAACATAACATAACATAACATAACATAACAAACCATAACAAACCATAACATAACATAACATAACATAAGATAACAGAACATAACATAACATAACATAACATAACATAACAAACCATAACATAACATAACATAACATAACATAACATAACATAACATAACATAACATAACATAACATAACATAACATAAGATAACAGAACAGAACATAACATAACATAACATAACATAACATAACATAACACAACGTAACATGACATAACATAACATAACATAACATAACATAACATAACATAACATAACATATGTACATACATACATAGCGTAGCTTAGTATGAGATAACGTAGTACTCGTATTACAAATAAGCACAACTAAACATAATGCTCTTTAAAAAAACAGGATTGTCTATTTGTTGTGGAATGACTCGTATATCTACCAACAATATTTCCAGTCATATGTAAATATGTATGCACCCTATATTATTCGCAGACTTTGCATAGTTTGATAGGTTTGATGGCATTTTGCGATTGAATTGCAAAAAATAAAATATTTTTATCATTTATTTATGGTTATTTTTGAATTTTTTAGTGTCCGTTTTAAATTTTGTTTTAACAGTTTTTTTTAGAGATTTTATTTTTCTCCTCCTTTTTTTCATTTCACCATTTGCTAGTCATGTGTTCCTCCATATAAAGTAAGGTTTTTTCTACTTTTTAGCTGACCTAAAATCACATTGTTAGCCATAACTTTGTTGTAAGTTATTCATAAAGTTTATCTACCGGAAAATATGCAACTTTCATGAAATGAACGAAATTTTAGTTTATTTTTGGGTTCTTTGTTTTGCAGTTTTGTTGCCGATTAAATCGTAGCATACTTTTGTAATTGTGATTGGAATCATTTTTATTTAATCTGTTCAGTCGCTTATCAATGGTGAAACTAGGTTGTGATAACAGTGCAGATTATTGGAAAAAAGTTGGAAGTGAATGATATTCAAATTTTAGACAAAGAGAGTAAATAGTAAGATTCAACAAAGTTTATTTAAGCTATGCAGACCGATAAAATTGGGTTACACGTGTAGAGTTTACTTAAGTCTGGGTCACTTTTCGATACCAGAAGGGAAATGAACTGACCGTATTATCTATTCAAAATATTAAAATTCATAAAATAATATCAGTTACAAAACAAAGCTCGGTAACAAAAAAAATCTATTTTTTTTAATAGGGATGCAAAATTTTAAATTTAAATTTTGGTTATGTTTTTTTATTTTTAATCTTTTAAAGTTTTTAGATTTTCTATTTTAGAAATTTTCTATTTTTAAAAATCATTAAATTTAAAATAAATTTTTTTTTTTTATTTCTTCTCTAATGTTCATATGTATAAATATCCTGGATAAGGGCAGTTGTTTTTTTTTTCGAATAGATTTTTGAATTTTTTCCAAACAATTTTGCATTTTAATTTTTGTTCACTTTCCAGTTTTTAAATACAAAATTACAAAACTTTCAAAACTTCAAATTTTTTTCGAAATATTGTGATTTTTTTCCTAAATATATTTTAAGAAGTATCAGAGCTATGTATGTATAATAAAAAGATATTTCATTCCAAAATTAAAATAAAAAAATTGTTTTTTTTTTTTTATATTGAAAAACCAAAATAACAATAGTCCAAAATTTATTGAAGAACTTGAATTTTTACAATTTTGAAAGTAAATAATATTTGAAAATTAGAAATTTGATAATTTTATTTTTGTTTCCTATTCAACAATTAAAGTTGTTAAAACATTAAATTTTTTTTCAATATTTTTGTTTTGTAAAGCTTTGTTTTATGAAGATGCAGATAAATGTAAAACAATTATATAAAATTAAATATTAAAATGAATAAATAAAACAAGAACTCACCTTTTCTTTGGTTTCTGCACTGCGGTTGAGCCACTTCTCAGCAATCGTCTTGCATTTTATAGAGATGTAAAGCTTTTCTCCACAATTTTTAAAAGATTTGCACAATAACACAAACAAATTTTGTAATTTTTTTTTGCTTTTTTTTAATTTTTTTTCTTGTTTATTAACTACTCTTAACAACAACAAACAAGAGCACACACTAGGCACTTTTAAGAAAAATTCCCTTTTTTTGTAATCAGCGAAGAATTAAATGTTTTCGTTTCTTTTTTTATTGAAATAGCACTTTTATAAATTTTATTTGTAAATATTTATGTACATATGTATGTTGATGAAGCTCATAACAGATATATATAGAATATTTTTGTATTAACTTCTTTAACAGTATGCGTTTATTCATTTAACGCAAATTAAAATAGATAAATATGCGCAGGTATGTATATGAAAAAAAACACTTTTTTAAATTTTACATATTTTTTTTAAGTTCTCATTTAATAATTTTCATAAATTTTTTTTCATATTTCAACTTTATTGAGCTGTGAAATTTCGCAATTTCGCTCACAAACATTTACCACGCACGTGCATTTTTGTGTAAATTTTACGTGCACCACTTTAACATATAAAAATCTCATTTAAATGGTCAATTAATTAGCTGCAAAGAGGAAGAGAAAAAAAAAACAAATTAAAATACTTTTTTATATTTTTCCTTTTTTTGTTTTATTTTATATATGCATTTCAGATTTTATTATAATTGCATTTTGTTGTTGCAGCAGTTTTTTTTACAACTTTTGCCTTTTTTATAGTTTCAACTGCGCAACATGCCGCCACCGCTGCCGGCTGTTATACGCGTGCGCGCGCACCACTTCAAGCTACAGGCGCTTTCAATAAACATAAAAACTGAATTTTATGCGCAAATTAATATCGCTATAGTAGAGGCTTTGAAGTTATTTTTGTTGTGTTGGGTTTCTTTTTTAGTTTTTTTTTGTTTCATGGAAGTTGTTTTTATAGCTAGTTGTGACATTTTGGAATCGATCAAAATTTTTTATTGATGACCAGAAAAGTTTTTTTTTTATTTTGCGCATGTCTAGACTTGTTCGGAATTTTCGGATTTTTCACTCAAATTAAAATTTTATTCCTTTCAAAGTTTCAAGAAAAAATATATTTCTCATTTCGAACCTGTTTCGGGATAAATTCGGGATTGTTGTTCCATCAGTTCGTAAACATTTTGAAATTATCTTTTGGTATAATTTTCAGACTTTTTCGAAAACTATTTTGAAATGGTCAGGAAAAAATCCCGAAAACAATCCCGAGAGCATACTTAAAGAATCCCGAAAAATTCTGAAGCTAAATTTTTTCATGAAATAAAACTCAAATTCAAATTTTATTCCTTTTAAAGTTTCAAGAAAAAAATATATTTCTGGAAAAAAATTTATTTTCGCTCCCTGGAACATAGACTTCCCTACATGCTTGCAATAACTTACCGCAACACTTGCAAACTCAAACGAGATACATACATACATAACTACATTTGTAACCATATGTTGCCGATCGCCTGCTGTTTGTCGCGTTGTTTGTTGTGGCGTAATGCGTTTGTTTAATAAATTCCCATAAAAATTTGTCTACACTCCTTTGGGAGTCATTTGTAGTCTTTGCAACTACAACAACAATTCCTACCAACCAACCCACTCAAAGTCGGCGCGCAAAAACGAAACGAAAAAAAAAAACTTTGACACTCACGCATGCGCAAGCGATCACACACGCAACACTATTTAATAATGTTAAATGGCAAATGTACTCAACAGCGCAAGAAGAAGACGAAGACGAAAAAAAAAAAAAAACACTTTAAAAGCGATCTTCATTCTGCGCATGCGCAGCGGTAAAGTTTAATTAAACGCAAAACAAGCTAAACAAGAATATTATTTGAACGTTGTTGGTATTTTGCTTTGCGTGGCCTACGCAGTCGAGCAATGTGCGTGCAGACGCATTGACGCTGCTAAAAGTTGTTGTTGCTGTTGCTTTGATATTTAATTTTTAATGCTTTGTTGTTCATTTTGCTTTTTCTTATTAAAATTTGTTTTAGCTGTAGTTGTTATTATTATTTCACAGCCGTCGCTTTTATTTTATGCGCTCACATTTTATATCGTCAACTTCATTTTATTAAAATTTTAACGCATCTCACGCCGCTTTTAGCTAGCATTTTGCTTATTTGCTTGGCTTTTATTTTTTATTTCTATGCGGCGTTTTATGACTTATCTGCATAGCGCTTGAGATAAAATGGCGTATCGTAGAGTTATTAAGTTTACATTTGTCTTATCTGCCAGGCATTCGTGTTGCATCTAAATGAGTTTTGTTTTTGTGCAGCGTGCGGCTACTATAATAAGTTTAGTTGCATTCATGAAGCTGCGAAATTGTGTGGCTGAGGAGCGCTAATTCTCGCTTTTCAAATCTACTTTCGCTGCGTGTCAGTGGGCCTTCTTCACGTCTTTGAAAATGGTCTGAAAAGAAAAAGAAAAAAGAAATGTTTGCTTTAGAATTTTTTTTTTCTAAAGAAAATCTTAGAATTATTCATTAGTACGATTTTAATTTACTGTTATTAAATCCTCAGATACTCGCTTTATAATAAAGCTAAATTTATTTGCTGGGACTTTCCATGTCAAATCGTCACATACATATGTAGTTGAAACAAATTCCGATTTAAATTAAATTTGAGGAAGAGTTTCCTTTCATTATAGAACAAAAATCTGCTAAAGAAAAACTTATACTAGAGGTATATACTATAGATTAAAAAATAAAAATTAAATTTAAAAAAAAAATTTTAAATTTTGGAATTTTTAAAATCGAAAACCTTAAAGTTCGTCAATAAACTTTTAACTACATATTTTTCTGTACAGATGTCCTAAAATTTTCGGAGAGCTGTTTTATTAAAAAAAAAAAAATTTAAAAAAAATTTGAAATTTCTAGTTTTAAAATTTTTTTTTTTAAAGATATCCTGAAATTTTCATAGCGGTGTTGTTTGCTGTTTGAAAATAAATTTTTTCAAATTTTTAGTTTTCAGTGGGGTGATTTTGTTCTTTTCAAAAAAAAAAAAAGATTTTATTCTTAAATTTGTAATGTCTAGTTTTAAAATTTGTTTGGCTTTTTCAAAATCTATAACATCGAAAGTACCATAAAAAAATTTAAAATTTTCTAATGTTAGGAAATGTGGAATTTTCGAGCTCGATTCAATTTAAAACTTAATTTTTTTGGTGTAGATATTCTGAAATACTCACAGAGGTTTTTTCAAAAACAAAAAAAAATTTTTTGGATAAAAAATTTGAAATTTCTAGTTTTAAAATATTATGTATTTTTCAAAATCGAAAGCATCAAAGTTTGTCAATAAATGTAGAGCTCAATTTTTTTAGTAAAGATATCCAAATATTTAAAAAAAAAATTTTGGAAAAAATTTTTTAAATTTCTAGATGAAAAATATTTGGTATTTTTGAAAATCGAAAACATTAAAGTTCGTCATTAAATTTTTTTGGTAATTTAAAAAAATTCCCCTATATTTTTTCGGCTTGGTTTTGCCTGAAAATCTGCTGAAGTCCAGTTAAATTCCATCAACTTAATCTAGTTATAACATTTTTATACTACCAGTGTGGGTACCGTATGAGTAACTGTAAATAAATGATATCTATTAAACTAAGAATGTAATAAAAGTGCTTAAGCTTTCTCAGCAAGGAGTACATCTTTTTACGAAATGGGCAGGACTTCCTCTTACATTGCTACGTACGACATATTCAAAATACTAATCTACTTTTTCTTTGAAAGAATTACAGTTTATCTCAGCATATCAGTA